>CM024246.1:34344079-34389212 GCA_013421045.1 Propylea japonica
AATAATTGGCAAAATGCTTTTAGATATGGTGATCAATGCAAATCGAATATACAATTCAACAGATGATTGACATTCTACCATCGATGTGGAAAGAGTCCAGCACATTGAATTCAAACGATGACTTTCGCTCTTCTGTCGGTTAGTTCATATTTTCACATAAGTGGCCTGAAAAATTGAACTGCCTAATTTTTTCTTACAGTAGACTATATTGTGATTTGCTTCAGCATCTATCATTATTCAGCTACAATTAATTTTTGTCAGCATTGGATGAAAAAATGCCGTTGTTACCGTGCTGAACATAAGTCGGAGCGGAAATTCAACCAACGTTTTTTCTTGCAGAATTCTTCGGACGTAAAAAATTTACTCCTGTTCTATGGGGCGGATCGAAATGAATGATACCTACATCATATTATTCGTCACTCAATGCGTACGATTTGTACTGGAAGAACTTTTCATTTGGATCTTTAAGTTTTGAGGTAATTCCAAAATAAGAATTTCTCGGACATGAAAAATTCAATTTTCACTGAATTACTCCTGCTCTTCAAGGTGAATCATATGAATGATAAGATTTTTTGCAATGTGTACTATTATGCTGAAGAACTCTTTATTCGAGTATTTGATATATTTCGAAATATGAATTGCTCGGGAATTACTCCGATCTATGAGCGTATCGAAATGAATGATACCTAGGGGTACAAATTAACTACAATTCATTCGTTTTTCAGATATTTCGAAAAGTATTTTTGAGTGAAATTACTTCGTTTCTGTAAATGGATAAATGTGAATTTCTCATTTAGTTATTCATTTTATTCATTTGGATCTGGGCCGTACAGGGTTTTTCACTATAATTTGACCCTCCCTTAACTTTGGTACTGAAGGATGTTTTATACAAAGTTTCACGAAATCAACTGAGGTTTTTTAATATGACATAAACTGAAATAATACAGGGTGACCAACATATTGATGCCAACTTCATTTTTTCAATTGGAACACCCTGTATATTTTTCCATATTTGGCTAGCTCTTTTCTCCTGATTTCAAATATGTAACATATGTTGGTCTATCTTTCTCATTCCGAGCACCACAGATTTTCAAATTTCAAGACCCATCTGGCATAGCGTTTTGGAAGTTCGTGAATAATTATTATTTATTTTATCTTTGGATTGGTAATGGTGCACCCATTTCATGGCCACCCGATAGTCTCAATTTGAAACCGTTGGACACGTTTTTGTGGACGTTCTGAAGAAAAAAAAATTTACTTTAGCAATCATGATATTATTTTAATGTTTAAAAAAATTGAAGCTTTAAAAATCTGATTTGAAATTCAGCGATAATAATGCAACCAAAAACAGTCTAACAACGTGAGACAACGATATGAACTATATGTATCGAATGAAGATTGTCATTTCGAGCCATTTCTTTATTTGATGTTATTCTTCCCTTCTACCATAGTTTATTATTTTTATTGATTAAGTATTGTTAAGTATTCATTTAAAATATACTTTCAAGTACATTGTTTGAATAAAAAGAATATCGTAGGTATTTTACATATTTTTTTTATTCGGTATCATCATTTCAAAACTTCGAAACTCTGAAAATTGAAGAGACACCCCGTGTATATTCCAATAGACGTTTCCATAACTCCAAAAATGGACATTTTCAGTAAAGCAGTCTGCCACTTGAGAAATGATTACAGAGCTTGCCAGATGGTCTTAGAAATTGAAACTCTTTTGTACTCAAAAAAATGAGAAAGACCAACATATGTTACGTATTCGAAGTCAAGGGAAAGAGAGCTCTAGCCAATATGAAAAGATATTCAGGAAGTTTCATTTGAAAAAATGAACTTTTCATCCATATGTTGACCATATGTATTCCATTATATGAAATTTTATTGTAAACCTCAGTCGATTTCGTGAAATTTTTGTATGAAACATTCTTCTGTATCTCTTCAGAATAAGTTAAAGGAGGGGTCGAATTATAGTGAAAACCTGTACATAACACACCTAAAAAATTTTTTTCAGTCTCGAGCCAACTTACTTATACCTGCAGTTAATCATTGCTTTTTTCATTACTGGCGAAGAGATTTCAACTTTTTCTTCAGCATTCAGCAGCTTCAGCTAGCATTTCGATGAAAAATTCCCTTGTCTCCAGGCTGAACATAAGTTGGCCCGGAAAATCCAACCAATGATTTTTCCGCTACCGTGAAAGATATTTCGACACTTTCTACATCATTCTGCAGCATTCACTACCGCCAGAATTTCGATGCAAAGTGCAATTGATTCTGGGCTGCACGATAGATGGTCCGGAAAATACAGTCGTCGATTTTTTCACTACGGTTGAAGATTTCGATTTTTGTTTAAGATTTTCTCAGCATCTTGCTAGTATCAATCTTTGTCAGCATTTCGATGAAAATTGCTGATGTTGCCGGGCTGCAAATCAGGGGTCGGAAAATTCAAACGTCGATTTTTCCACTACGGTTGAAGATATTTCGATTTTTTCTTCAGTATCTCTCAGCATCTAGCTAGCATTAAACTTTATGAGCATTTTGATAATAAATGCTGAGGTGTCCGGGCTGCACGTAGGTTAGCCCGGAGATTTCAATCGTCGGTTTTTCCACTACGGTTGGAGATATTTCGATTTTTTCTTCAGCATCTCTCAGCATCTACTTAGCATTAAACTTTGTGAGCATTTCGATGAAAATGCTGGATGTCCGGTGCACATAAGTTGGCCCGGAAATTCAATCGTCGATTTTTCCACTACGGTTGAAGATATTTCGATTTTTTCTTCAGCATCTCTCAGCATCTACCCAGCATTAAACTTTTTGAGTATTTCGATGAAAAATGCTGGGGTGTCCGGGCTGCACATAAGTTGGCCCGGAAAATTCAATCGTCGATTTTTCCACTACGGTTGAAGATATTTCGATTTTTTCTTCAGCACCTCCCAGCATCTAGCTAGCATTTTCCGTGGAAATTTTTTCTTCAAGAAGTGCCGGAACTTCGGGCCAACTTGACGGACCTAATAGAAAGAGGAGTTGAGTGTGATACCTCATTTGAAATGTCTTGGAACCCTTTTTATAAGGTTGCATGAAAAAAGTAATTTCGATGAACCGTTCGCTCCAAAATCATTTTTGTGCTCTCATAAACCACCTTGAATATTATTTGGTTATCTTGAAAATTGAATTTTGATACAAGCTAATCAGCTCATCACGTTTTTGCAATGTGTACACAATAAATAGTATAATTATTCGGACTAAAAGTGCCTATTTCAACTCGCAATTTTGCATTCGCTCGGTTGCGCCTCGCAACTGCAAATATTGCTCGTAAAAAAATATGCACTTTTAATCCTTATAATATAATATACTATTTCCGCCGACCTCGAAATAAAAGGTGATTTTAATGTGTACGAAATTGAGCATTAATGACCCATTTTAATGCTCAATTTTTTAGCTATTTTATGTGCAATTCTCATGGCAACCGTTCACAAAGTATGTAGAAGCAATACGAGAAATGTCAAAACTCTACTGAAACATAGATACATAGAAATTTTATTATGTCAAACGTAAGTCTCGAGCAAAATCAGAATGTATTTCGATCAATAATTCATATTGAGACCGTCGGAAAATCTTGTAATCAACTCGGTTATTAATCGAGCGACTAATGGTCGAGATATTTTAATGCGTGAGCGCAGCGAAAGAACGAATCGAAAAAACGTATTATAACTTGTCTTAACGATAGGGTTCTACTTCCTGATGACGAATTTTTGGTCAAATTCAATTATGTCCGTGGGGTCGTGCGGCCGGCCGTTAGCACAATAACTTTCGAAGGGATTGTCTAAGAGACTTGAAATTTTCAGGGTTAGTTCGGTGCCCAAATGGCTCAGTTAAGTTTGTAGAGGGTGTTACACAAAATATGGCCATTCAAAATTGTTGTTCCTCCATATCTCAGACAGAACGAAACCCATCAAAATGAAATTTTGCAGCCCATGCATAATGCTCATAATAGGCCTCAAGCAAAATTTTGGGGCCATAGTGTACACAGAACCGTAGAAAATTCAAGTGGAATATTGAAAAGAAGAATCTTTATATTTCCATAACAAGATATCCGATTCCAGTGAAATTTATTTTTTGAATGAAGTCTGATATACTGAATGTTCATGTGTCATTTCAAGAGGATTATATCATCAGAACCATAGAATTTAATTTTTTAAAATTATTTATCTTTTACATATTTCATTTTCTGAATGCTATATGCAAGATGCTCATAATAAGCCTCTTGCAAAATTTTGTGGCCATAGTGTAAAAAGAACCATGAAAATTTCAATGGAATATTGAGAAGAAGAAACTTCACATTTCCATAAAAAAATATCCGAATCGAATAAAATATTATTTTATGAATGAAGATTGATACATTGAATGTTCATGCAGAATTTTGTGGCCATGGTAATGACAGAACCATAGAAAATACAATTGTAATATTGAAAAGAAGAATCCTTATATTTCCATACAGGATAACCGATTCAAGTGAAATCAGAATCATAGAATTAAATATAAATTATTCTTTTTAAAATTTCATTTTTTGAAAAATTTCTAGAATATAATTCGGATTGTGCTGAGATTCTGTATTTACATTTGCTATCAATCTCAAATCCAGTATAATATTTGAGGTAATAGTCTTATTGCTTCACCAAAGAACGAGCGCTCAAAGCTTTTGCTCAGTGTTTTTTCTGAATTTTTTTTATAGAACACAGCCTGGAGTTTATCACTTTGCAGTTCCTGGCTAAATTATTTAACTCTTGGAAGTCGATGTGGCAATTGTAGCAATTGAATAATATGATTGCGTTAAAATGATGTTTCGTATGACTTTCTGATGATTCTACACAGTTAATGTAATTGAATGAAGGGAACGTGTCAACTTATTGATAGTTCCACGAATAACACTGAGAATAGTTATTTCTGTATTGAGTGCATAAACGAGTAATTTTAAAAAGCACATGAGAGTGTTAAATTCGAATAGAATGTGCCATGAAAGCACGAATTTCATACACGAAATACAAATAACATTATTTGTACAACTGTGAATGTGAATTACATCGACTAAAATATAATCAAAATGAAAACTTCCATATGATTCATGACGTGTCGCTTTTGGGCGGTTGTTATTTGTTATTTTGTTATTTCAATAAAATCGAATTCTAAAATATGTTTTATCTGAAAACAACGAGTCCACATGTTTTATAAATTTCATCTCTCAACACAATTTCACAGCATCCAGTGGCCTTTCTGTGTCGTTATACAAGGTGTTTCCGAATTGTTCATCAGATCAATTCATGAAAAAAAATTCGCGTTTTCAAATCGCCATGGTCGAGCGGTTTGAGTTTTCGACTTTTGCGTGGAGACATCTGGATTCAAACCTTACTTTATATAAAATTTTCTGATTTTCCTTTTACTTCTACGAGTTTTTTTCTTTGTTCTACCATAAGATGTGAAGTTCAAAGCTTTTGTGCTATTGTCCATATTGGGAAAATTATAAATTATCATATGACTATTGACTGTGGTTAATAAAAACAGTTATTATTATATAGCATATTCGAATAGCCTGTGATCTTTTGGTTTCATATTCCCATAATTCAAATCTTAATCGAACTTGAGGATTTCCAATTTGAATCATTATGCTGTATTTATGAACAGCTGTTGCTGGTTGCAGAAGGAACAACCTCAGAACTTTAAGAAATTTTCAAGAAATGTTTAAGATAACTTTTAGGTTACTCATTTTATTTTATATTTGATTTATCATTTTTTCAATACATATAAACAACTCAATTTTTGTGAGATCTATAATATGCCTCCAGGTTCAAAATCTGGAGAATACGCTGCATATATGAAGGAAGGTAGAAAGCTGCAATAGAATATGACAATCGTTACGAGCGTTACGCTTTTCCACTTAGCCAGAGACTATCATCATAATGACATTTGAAAAATTTTTGTTTGTCAGCAAAAGAAAATATTTCCTTTCAGACAATTCCTTGATAACTTTTTAATCTTTTGAGTGTAACCAGTGTGGGTTAGCCAAATGGAATGAATTCGATAACGAATAAATGAGAGCGTGTTGGGATAAACGCTTAGACACGTCGATTTGTATTTTTAGATGCACATTTATTTGAAAAATAAATTATTATGAAGGGTTTGTCATGTGACAGTGGCCGATACCAACTTTCTTATTTTAAATGCAACCCTCTGTATATTATTAGTCTTTTGGATTCTTCAGAAAATTCCAGACATAATTCATGTACCATGGCCCATACCTATCTTCAACTGTTTCGGAAATATTAAGTGTTTTCAGATGTATTACAAAAGTTAGCATTAAAAAAATATTTCATTTCACAAATTCGCTACATTACACTCAATACATCTTTTACATTGAAATTAATGATTTTTTTTTACATCATTTGTGAAATAAAATTATTTTGTTTTTAATGTTATTTTTGTAATACATCTGAAAACACTTAATATTTCCGAAACAGTTGAAGATAGGTATAGGATTGTGAAGATTCCAAAAGACTAATAATAATATACATTTAAAATGATAAAGTTGGTATGGGACACTGTCACATGACACATCTATATAATTTTTTTAGAACAAATGCGCATCTAAAAATACAAATCGACTTGCCTAACCATTTCTCCCAACACTCTCATTTATTAGTTATCGAATTTATTCGATTTGGATTACACACTGCATATGAAACTCTTTTAATCACTTTATGATGATTTTCAATAGAGATCTACGGGTCTAGCCCAAAAACTCATTTTAGTGAAGAACTTCATGTTCCAATTGATTTTTTCACTATATAAAAGTTTTCGTGGAACTCTGACATGTCTGATGCAGATTTAAGAATTTTGCCTCTTTTTTGTCGTAATATGAAATCGCATTAACTATGACTATAACCCTTCATTTCATAAATGAGGACGTCTCCCGAAAGTATAGTACGTTCACGAAAGTTTGAGCACATAGTAGGCGTTTGTTTATTTATCTGGAGTTGGCAGTATTTGCTGTCATAACGTAAAATAAAGTCAACGTTGCCGAATGTACCTGGCCTCGTCTGAAGAGCTTTCAAGTTATCAGAGAACTCTATGCAATATTGACAACATTGCGTATCAATCTAACAAGAAAATAAACAACATACCCTAAAATTTCAATATATACAATGGAATATGCTAAATTGTCATGGCCAACCGAGGGCTCAAACTTTCGTGAACGGACTATACCTGAGAGCTTTACAGAGGGCTTTTGTCTGATCTTCGAAATAAAAAGTATGCAGAACATTAGACTTCTGCTCGGATAACTCATGAAATTCAGCAATATAATCTGCATACGAAAATTTAGAACATAACATACTTTGTAAATGTTTCAACTTAAGATACAGTCAGTACCTGATGGTTGAGAATAAGATCCAATAATCCATGCGTGAAATTGATATCTCCAAAACTTTGTCCAAGATGAAATCTGTTTAGAAATTGCAGCAAAATTCTTCATCCACGTATGCCATCACTTAATGAGAATCAGAACTGTATCCATAACCGTTGTTAGATGTTAAAATTGAGTACTGGTTCCAACTAACAACTATTACTGAATTCATTACTCATGCAATTACCTACATTTCCCAATTAAACGTCGTAAATAAGGATGGAAAATTATTTTCGACGATAAAATTTCCGAAATGATGTATTTTACGACCAACTTGAATCAATCAGTAAATATTTATCGATTTACTTCCTCAGTGTCAGATCTGTTTGAGCTTGGCATCCTTTCATGTCCAGTAATTGGAACGATGAATGTAAGCGATTTATGTCAGTTAACATTTCTTATCTATCAGAATCAGTCTGACTGATATATCAGAACTGTCAATCGATCATTTCAACTTTCTTGATTAGTTTGTAGATTTGAGCCAGACGAATGCTCTTGGATCGAAATAAGGCCTTCAGTTTAGATGTTCAGCGAATGCACCTTCACTTACTCGGCTCAAATGTAAATCAAAATTAACGTAATAGCTAAACAACCCACTTAATTAAATGAAGTGTGAGATGGGTTTGAAGCATTGAACTAATAACACATGAAGGAGTCTCTATGCTTCTATTTTGGTGTTAGGAAGAGACACGCGCATTAGCTAATACGCATTGCACTAGTTTGACAAAGATGAACAATTTGAGACCACGTGATAAGGGGCAAAACAATCGGGTTTTTGAACTGAAGTTACGGTCGCCACAGGATAATTAGTAATTTTGAATATCTTAGGTACTTTAGGAGAATTAAATCATGATATTTATTTTGAGACTTCGCAATTCGATATTCCACATTACTACTTCTGCCATATTGCTTGAAATTATCGTTTATCCATTAAAATTCCTACTGGTAAAATACGGACAAAATATGTTTTAATTAGAATCATCGATAAAATTACTTCTTCAATTCGCTTCGAATTCTTATTGTATTATGCAAATGATATAAATTCGCACAAGCTATAGGTAAATGCGAGTAAAAATCAATTTGTAAAAAAAAACTCGCTTGAAACAATTTTTAACATAATGAATGAATATTGAAGGGAAGTGAAGGAAAGTGAAGGAATTTGAATAAAATACAAATTCAACATAATTAATTTAATGAAAATTTAAAAAATTAATACATGCATGTTTATCAGATTTCGAGATTCAATATATTAAAAATTTGGAATATTAGTATTGTCCTTTGAAAAGAATTAATTTTTGTGTATTCCTGTCGAATATGCTCTTCATTTTCAAGAGTAGATTTATTTTGTGATGAATTCTTACAGTAAAAACACTTTCAATATATTGTAAACCACTTGAAGAAGGTGATCTAAGAAAAAAAGGAAAAAAATTGCATTCTGTAAGTCACAAAGTGATTAAACAAGGAGATCAAAAATAATAAAAACATCAATCAAATGTTAATTTTAACGAACAAATCCATTTTTATACTCACCCCAGTAAATATGGAAAAAAAAGGAGGAGCTGTAATTAAGAGTTGATTTCTGAAAAGAAGGACCTTGTTATGAATACTATGTTTAAACTAACTAATTCTAAAAAGCTACTACACACAAAGTTAGGACTATTGACTACATTAACTGCCTCAATATTCACTAAATTCAAATCATCATAAGCATTAAAAACATTCAAAATGTTTCTTTCACCTGCATTATATCATAACCATTCTGTGAGATGTTTCAGAAATTCTCAAATGTATTATCAGTTCCTTTAACTTGGTAATCTTGCACTGTACTTTAAATTTTTGTGATCGTAACTTATTATTTCCTTTGCGGATTCTTTGAATACTTCTGTTAGCAATGTTCCATATCATTTTGGATTCTGTTGATTTCAAATCAGAATATCTCCAAAATAATAAGGAACTCACCTCCTACAAAAATTCATAGGTACTTGAAGAAATAATTGCATGAAAATGAATATTACCTTGGTTTTTTCTGAATTTGAGATTCCGCAATACAATCGGTTTTACTGATATCTTCCTCTAAGAATTTTTGAGAACTAAAATATTAGGAATACTGATAACACCTCCATAAATATATCCCATGGTTGGGATGAGTGAACTGAACAGATCCGCATTCGAAATTTTCAAGTCTGTCTTTGGTAATCTGATATCTTTTGATACGTGTATATTAACGCCTGAAGAAAAATTGTTCATTTGATATTCAATTGGCCGTTTTTGAACAGGTTTCCTAAAGATCCAACACGTCGAATTTTTTGGTGAAATTAGTGAACAGAAAAAACTGGCAACTCAATTCAACCCTGAACTTTCCGCCATATTGGTTCCTGACTCAGCCTCACCAGTGGTACTATTTTCTTTACTCAATTGTATGTCATCATTGCGTCTCTCTCTATTATATCTCGATGGATTTAACCAATTTAAATGAAATGGCGGTTTCGGTTCATAAAATGAGGTAATGTATGGAACCAATAAATATCTTTTGAATGAAAAAGACAATATTGATGCAATTTTGCTGGTGAAAGCAAAGGGAAAATGCATCTGATGAATCATCGTTTATGATATACATACTTCCGGTTGAACCGGAAATACTCTCCATTCTTTATTTTATATGAGACCCCCTTCCTCCAGTATATCCTGGAAAATGTTGAAAAAGTTGCCATTTCGAATACGCACATACTGAGTTATCGGTAAAAAATCTATAAAAATGAGGAATTACTTACTGTTACTTCTAGAATAATTTATTTAAAGCAGATTAATGAGAAAAATGTATCAAACAAAATCAAATCAAAATTTCAAAATGCCCGCCGTTCACCTGCTGACACTGTTCCATCCGATTAATTAATTATTGAATTACTTCTCCAAAACTCTTTACGTATAGATCACATTCATCAATAATTTTTTGCCTCAATTCTGCAAGAATGTTGGTCGTCTGACGTTAACACGTTATGCTAAAAAAAATCTAACGGACTAAGATCCGGAGAACGAGCAGGTCACTCTATGAATCTCTACAACTAACAACATCGATGTGGAAAATTCGTATCCAGAAATCTTTACCCGTTGATGAAAAAAAAACTGATTAACGTGAGATAATTCCTCGTGTGTACCGATTTTTTACACTAGACCCAGTACTTATGTACGAATTCGAAGTACCAAACTCTTTCAACATCTGCAAGTATATACAGGAGGTCCCATATAAAATGAAAGAGTTAAAGGTATTTCCGGTTCAACCGGAAGTATATTATCAACAGAAAATTTCAGATCAGATAAATTCTGCGACATTGCAACCTACCTGCATAATTCATTATTATTGTCGTTTTCGTTTAGAAGATATTTACTTTATCCCATCCCCGTATTCAAACCATCTTCAGGGCCCTTAAAACATAAATTACCACGAACACAAAAATTGATGGAAGCTCTAAGGTGAAGGGCTTAGGAAAACGATTACATAATTTAATTATTTGGATAGCTTTTAGTTTATGATTTATGAATTCTACTCTCAAATTCGAATTTTCAGTCTTTAAATTTCAAGATTTGATGTGAAAAGCAATTTTTTCAAACTTGCAATTGAACGATTCTCACAAAAAATTGCAGAAATTGATAGAATAATTCAGTTACAAAAACTTCGAAACTATAATAATAAAACCGATTTAGCCAGCTATCGAACTCAAATGCGCCATTAAGGACCAAAGCTATTCTGAAAATTTAGTTTTTAGCTCTTTCTATTTGTAGGTTGTTAGTCCAGAGCAGCAGTACTGGACAGAAATTTAGTTTTTTGAGAGTCCTCTAAGACGTCTGAGATAACGATTCACCAAGTATGAGCATGAATTTGTCATTTCGTAAACATTGAAAAATCAATAAGCCGAAGTTAAGTGAGAGTAAGTTTGAAACCGATTTTGCTATTTCACAGACGCATTATCTACCGGGAGTAGAGATCCTAAAGGTTGACGCTCACTTGGACGAGACGAGACGAGACTAAGCGAAGAGTTGTTTTCCGCAGGCACCATTTGCACTAAATCAAATGGGTAGACGCTCACTTGGGAGGCGCGAAGCGAAGATCAGAATCGTTAGGCGCGAGGCAGATTAGACGCGCACTTGGACGAAGCGAAGCGGTCGGAAGGAACGCGTCGTTTTCCGCTGGGATCTTTGCATTGAAATAAATGGGTAGACACGCACCTAGGAGACGCGAAGCGAGGATCAGCGAGGGGCAGCGAGTCGTTGGGTTCAGGAAGATCTTTGGGGCATGTGAGCGAAATTTCTCGAGGCGGCAAGTAGGTATCCGACGGCCGGGAAGTTCGGCGCGCTGTATTTCCAATTTTGTACTCGAATTTGTCAATGGGGAAATACACAGTTATTTTTGAATTTGTGTGAAATGAGTTTGTTTTAAATGGCTCATGAGAGTGTTGGTTAGAATTTTCTCGATTGAGATCTGGAAAAACGAAATTTATATACAAAACGAACAACATTCATGTATTTTGTACAACTGTGAATGTGAATTTCAAATGTCTGAAGGATAGGTATTTTATTATGTAAATACAACAAAATATTGAGGAACCATTCTTTCGAATAAATTAAAATATCTGATAGAATTGGAAAACTGTGGAATAATTCGTTTGAGGGATATATGATATGCAAACATTGAACTTTCGATTACTACTTGCTTTGTTTTTTTTTAATCGGTTAAAGAGAAAATAAGCATTTCGTATCAATTATTTATATTTAATTGTATTCCTGGATGAAGAACTACGAGGATTTCATTGGAAAATTCCCAATTAAAACATGATCATGACCAAAACACGATTCTTACAAATGTTTCATGGCTGACCAACCCAGGGGGGGGGTCTGATTTGAAGCTTATACAGGTAAGCGGTATGCAGCAAGGTAATAAAAAAATGCAACTTCCCAGAACTTATTACTGGAAATTTTTCGATATTTTCGTAGGAAAAGTATTTTTTTCTGAAATCACCAGAATGAAGGAATAGATAAATACTTAATTTTTTCAATCGGTTAAAGAGAAAATAAACATTTCGTATCAATGATTTTATACCTATATAGTTAAAAAAAAATAACTCTCGGTTTTTGTCACCCTCCGCTTCTCGTTGGAAGACAACATAACCTCGATCTAAAATCTAGTACTTTTTTCCCTTGTATAATACATAATTTTTTTCTGTGACTAGAAAAATGACGATGGAAAGAAATATAACTTTTCACGAAATTAATCCGGCAGAAAAGATAAAATGTCGAATTTTTTCCACGTCACATATTTTTTTTTCATTCCTATATGAAGGTGGGACGACGAAGCTATTAAAACAAGATTATGACCAAAAACATTCGGGTAGTCAGCATGCAGCATGGGTAATAAAAATTTATTGCGGCCCAAAAATAGGGGGAATTTCTTCCGATGGCTGATCGTCGCATCGCTTCGTCCAAGTGCGCGGTCCCAGGCGAACTAACGCGTCGCTTAGTCTCGTCTCGTCCAAGTGAGCGTCAACCTTAAAGCCTCAATTCTACTCAGCCCTCCTTACTCGCGTTGACGGCAATAAATCCCGAAATACTTCTGCAGCAGTTCGAAGGCAGTGAGCATTCACACTCTACCGCAACATTTCCATCGCGACCAAGTGTTGGCCAGGGGGGTGAAACTCTCTAAGTAATGACGCGAACCAATGTGAGCTACTGCCATCTATTAGTTGTTTTGAATGTAAAATGATATTATGTATTATAGCAGATTTCTACTATGCAATGATAATTCATGGTTTTCGACTTGTCAGTGAAAGTGAAAATAATGATATGTCATATGTTTTGAGACTTGAGTTATTTCAGTTTTCAGTACAAGAAGTGGTGAAATTGATTTCCTTAGTATACATCTTTTTTAACTTCTGTATATGTACCATAGACAACATATGTACAACTGTGAAGGTATGTTTTTTAGTTTGAGTTTTTGATGTTATATGATTAATGTATATTTCATAGCTTCCACATTCCAAAACCTGAGAGTACCTATACAAAGAGTTTGGCTAGAGGCAACGAACATGTGAGGAACTCTAAGTATCATTAAAATTATTTTGTCTGTGAAGATCATTGTATAATGCATTCATTTTTGCCAAATATAATTTTTTTTTGCCATTTAATAAATAAATATTTTATATATTGAGTACATATTTTTGTGAAACCATAATATTTTATTCTTCGAGTGATTTTAATGAATTTGGAAATAACTCCGATTGTTGTTTCCAAATTCATTGAAAATTATTCGAGAAATTGGTCTTAGAAGTTATTAATTCGCAAACCGAAACGTGATTGTAAATATAGCCGCAAGAGGGCGCTGACAATAACTCGCCTGGTACTAGAAGACAGACAATAGATGGCGCTGTTCCTCGCGACAAAAAATTTAGCCGGGAGTTGCCTATCTACATGTTGTCTATGGTGTTGGCAACGATGGACAGAGAAATTCCACAGCAACCTAGTTGAATTCAATCACTTCCAGATGTTCACGCTGCCGGTCCTTTGACTTCCCTACGAAAGACCGCCAATTCAGGGAGCGTAGAGCAACACTGGCAATGTGAGGTAGCTGGGAAGTGTAGTGATTACGCATTCTTGCGCTGTCCACTTCCCTGCTCCCTGCCGTGGACGTGAGCTGAGTGTAATCAGTGTATATAACTCTTTCGGTCCACATAGCATAGGCAAAATATTCTTTGAAAAATTTCTCCTTCTAAATACTACATCCACCAGAAACTATTTTTCCGGAATATTGAGAAATAAATGAAAATAACTGCGAAACTGATGAACCGATTTAGTCCGTTAACAAGCTAAGGCTCAAAGTTTCAAAGCCCTAGCTTCATCTGTTCGAGAGTTATTGTGTTTACCGACTGAAGACCGCCCGGACAATATCAATTCTATTGTGAACTCGGATTCTTCAATTCTTCATCAGTGAGCCCAGCCGAATCGTTTGAGATCACTTACGGCTCAAAATGAGAACAGACGTTTGAGTGAAACGATAGCACGCTGTACTACCATAAAGACAATTTAGCAAAAATAGAACTCAATAAAAAAGGAGTCCGAAATAGAAAATCCGGACACTTATTTGATCTCATTGACAGTATGTCGAATTTTTCAGCACCCGTTCTACTCAAATGAGTGCTATATCGTTTTGCCCAAATGTTGTAATTTTCGAATTTTGGACCGAAAATGGTCTCAAACGATAGGCTTCGACTCCTTGATGACGAATATGCGATTGAATTCATGTCTCTCCGTGGGGCCGTCCTGCCGTGATAACGATAACTTTGGAAGGGATTGTCCTCGTGACTTGAGATTTTCAGGGAGTTCGGTTTCAAATGCCGCGGTTAACTTTGTAAACCAGCCAAATAGTGGAGGGGTTCCATAAAATATGGTCATTCAAAATTTTGTGCCTCAAAATCTCAGACAAAACGAAACCGATCAAAATGAAATTTTGCGGCCACATGTAAGATGCTCATAACAGCCTCATGCATGTGGCCATAGTGCAAACAGACCCTAGAAAATTTATTTGGAATATTGAAAGAAAGAACTTATATATTCCATAACAAAATACCCGATTCGAGTGTAATTTATTTTGTGAATGATGATTGATATATTGAACGTCCATGCCAAAGAGGATCGCCAGAACCATACGTTCAAGTCTTTCTTATTATTGATTTTTTACATATTTCGTCTTTTGAATAATTCTGAGAATATAATTTCGATCGTGCTGAGATTTTGCATTGAATCTCAAGTCCTATACAAAATTTTGAGGTTGTAGCATTTTTACTCCACCGATGAACGAGCGCTCAAGAGCACCTGCTCAGGGCTTTTCTCAAATTTTTTGAACTTCAGTGTATACAGTTAATCACTGTATTTGGATGAATATTGGTAAAAAAAGATTTCTTTGCAAAATAATATTTAATGATAGCACCAGTTTCGAAATGATAAAAAGCTTTCCTAAGTATTCAGAACCACATTGTGAGATTTAGATACAAAGAAAGGTCATAGTACATATTTATTTTCGTCCGAAAACCCTACCCGAACAACATATCCTTTGGGATGAGATAGGCAGCAGACACGAAATTAAAACGACCTTTTGGAGAATTGTCAGGAGTGGAGTTGCTCCTAAGGAAAAGGAGAATTGAAAAAGTTTTCAGAAGAATAAAAGCCCATTAGCAGAAAAACGTTGAAATTTGTTGAAGTGGAAACAATATACTATTAATGCCACAAAATGATGATCATTTAAAAAGGATAAAGCAGAAGCGTCTCGGTTTTCTGATGAAAAGTCCGAAGTCAAAAGGGATTATGTCCGACCATATTCGAAAATTATGTGAAACCTTTTGAAGGAAATCAGATAGAGACTACAAATTTGTAAAGCTGTGGATATTCAGAATACCTCCAGTGAAAGCGTTTACTGTCGTCAGTAAACAACTTCAAATCATGAAATATTCAAGGTATGTTTGAGATTCGAAAAAAAGTTAGATTAAACAATTGCTCTTGGGATATTATTATAGATTCGAATTATTGTTTTTAAAAAATGGACAAGAGCAACGTAATTTATGGTAATTTTTAAACGAATTTCTAGCAACGGATTTGATAGGGGTTTTGATGCTTTCAAATACTTTTGTTTGAACCCTGGTCTGACAGCCGAAATATTGGCTGTATGGGTGAGAAAAAACGAAATTTCATGTAATAAATCAGGAAGCGACCCCTTAGCAAAATTAGATTTCGCCACTAGATTCCTTTCAAAAAAGTGTCATATAATGTTTTTGTTTCAAGTTAATAGCACAAACAGGAACGGACATATTGACCAAAATTCAAATAGCCCAAATGTCAATTTCGGTTTATAACTCGAAAATAAAAGCCAATAGAGCAATGCGTTGACGGATCTTTTTCGAAAAAGATGATGATTCTTTTTTATGAAAGAAGTTGTAGTTCAAGGATCGCATTTTCTGGTCACTCTGTGCAGGTTGATTCCCTCATTTTGGTAACCTAATTTTTCTCGACAGGAATAATATTTTTTCATTCTGTTGCGGTATGTTGTACAAGTCAATGGTGACTTGAGATGTGCGTAAAAGTCAGAGACGCCAGGCGTCGCGGAGCTATAAACATTTTCCTTTTCAAGAACATAGCTTTTTTATTGTGTCATTCGAAAGAAAATCTAATTCTGAATGTTTCTTCTGAATATCATTTTTTCTATTTATTACCGTCAGCGACCTTTCGAGTGTTTTATTTAATTCTATTCCATTTGTTTTTTTCGTATTGTGGCAGTATGCCTTGTTCAGTTACAGGGTCTTTCACGAGGAACCTCACCCATATTTATACGGGAAACTACTGAACCATTTTCATGAAATTCAGCACTTATAAGTATTTCACGATGCTGACGAAATCTAAAATATTTTCAAGGCATGAGCACCTCCGGTTTTTCCGGAAATGACGTCAACTTCCGTTTTTCAAATTAGAACACCCATTTTTTATTGCAGAAATCGATTCCTTAGAAATTTCAAGTTATTTTGATGTAACATTTTTCAGTTTTTGGAAAATTCTCTCTGAGCGGAAAATACGAAAAAAAATCGAAAATAGAGCTCCGCTGAAACGAGAATAACTTCGAGGTTTTTTGGATGGTTTTTGGATGGGATTTTTCAAGATGTAAGATTGATGTATCCACTTTAAAAATCGAAATCGCGATCCATGATACAGGGGTAAAAAATGGCTTTCAAAGATAGGGATGACAAAATCGTGAAATTTCAATTTTTTCAAATTAGAACCCCATTTTTTATGGCAGATATTGAATCTACGTTAAAAAATAATGTGAGTGTATGCCTCACACCCTTGCCCTAAAGTGGATATTTTCTGAGTTATTCACAAAAAACTGTTTTTCGTCTGAATTTTCAGCTATTTCTTTTCCCTTCACGCCAAAAAGATGAAATTTTCAGGAACTGTTACTTAACCATGTTTTTAGATTTTACTACCCTAATATGCAAGAGAAAAAGTTACAGGTTTCCTAAATAGATGGCGAATTTTGATTCGAATTTGTATCGGAAACCCCTTTATTTCAACTAATCGGCCATCGGTTTTCTCTCCAGTGATAAATAAAAATTCCTTATGAACCATATGCAAAACTTACCATGTTTTACATTCTTTTTTTTTAATGATAGATATCATTAATTACATCTGATCTGCCAAATTCCTCTTTATTCAGTGCATTTTGTGTTTACTATTATTTGGTGATAATTAGTATTAAGTGATAAAATATCACTGGAGAGAAACCGATGGCCGATTAGTTGAAATAAAGAGATTTCCGATACAAATCGAATCAAAATTCGCCATCTATTTAGGAACAACCGGTAACTTTTTTCTCTTGCATATTAGTAGTAGTGGTAGTGAAATCTAAAACATGGTTAAGTAACAGTTCCTGAAAATTTCATCTTTTTGGCGTGAAGGGAAAAAATAGCTGAAAATTCAAGACGAAAAACGTTTTTTGTGAAAAACTCAGAAAATATCCATTTTAGGGCAAGGGTGTGATGCATGCACTCACATTATTTTTTTAACGTAGATTCAATATCTGCCATAAAAAATGGGGTTCTAATTTGAAAAATTGATTTTTCACGATTTTGTCATCCCTAAGTTTGAAGCGATTTTTTCACCCCCTGTATCATGAATCGCGATTTCGATTTTTAAAGTTGATACATCAATCTTACATCTTGAAAAATCCCAAAAATGAAATTTTCCATCCAAAAACCTCGAAGTTATTCTTGTTTCAGCGGAGCTCTATTTTCGATTTTTTTTCGAATTTTCCCGCTCAGAGAGAATTTTTCAACCAAAACTGAAAAAGTTACATCAAAATAACTTGAAATTTTCTAAGGAATCTATTTCTGCAATAAAAAATGGTGTTCTAATTTGAAAAACGGAAGTTGACGTCATTTCCGGAAAAACCGGAGGTGCTCATGCCTTGAAAATATTTTAGATTTCATCAGCATCGTGAAATACTCATAAGTGCTGAATTTCATGAAAATACGTTCAGTAGTTTCCCGTATAAATATGGTGAGGTTCCTCGTGAAAGACCCTGTATTTAACAGTAGCCTTAAAAATGAATTCAGTATAGAACTAGTGCGTTTCGAAGAGGTTAAATAAATCATTCCGTTTAATCGCACTTCCAGTTCAATCGACACAAATCCACAAGAGCGATTGAGATATTACTGGATGAAACACTTATTCCGAACAGATAGGAACCAGAGAGTGCAACTGAAAGATACTTGCGTTATCGATTGTGTGGAATTGCCTACAGTCACTTGGCGAGGGCCCTCGTTCGTTCGAGGGCCTAAACGTGATTTACAGTTAATCGGAAATGATGCTTTCAAACCCGACCAGACATTATTTTCTTGATAATCAGCCCAAGTGTTCTCGGTGTACGATGTGGGAGAAAATACGTGATTGATCGACTTTGAGGAAAAAATGATTTCGCGATTTCGATTAGTATAAGTGGAAACGGAAGCTAATTTATCAGACATCGGCGAGTAGTCGGAGTCAATAAGTCCATGGGGATTGATTTTGTTTTATGTGATTAATTTTTTGGTGTAAGGTAGAATTGTAGTATGTACCGAAGCGAACAGCTTGTATAATATTCATATGTAATATAGGGTGTCCCAAAACTCGGCGCGTCAACCAGGAACCGGGTTAGAGGCAAGTAATGCTGGTTGTCAAAAAGATATAAAAAAATCTAAGTCGCATGCTTTTGAAATAATGGCATTTAAAAAACACAGAAATTCCACACCCTGTGACAGTCTTTTCACTCCTGTTGCCACAAATATCAACTTTTTCCAACTTTTTTTGCTGTGTAACCTGAATAACGCTTGTCTAAACTGTAATCAAAATTTGATACCTGCTGCTCTAGGTTTCATAAAAATAGGGCTAACTTCTCAGAAAAAAAATCAAATAAACAATTGCCTAGGTTCAACTGACTGTATTGAAAAAAATGTACTACGCACACTTTGTCAAAAGTTGGTGCATTTAGTAAGGATTCCAAAATAGTATAATACTCGGTAATTTGTAGGTACCATAATTCAAATTTGCTTTCGATCGCCTTCGAAAATACACTTTGCTTCTACTGCCTCCTAGTATAAAAAGTCCAATAGATTCAAGTCCGGTGAACGGGCCGGCCACGAGATTGGACCAGACGTCTGATCCATCTTCCGGGAAAAATTTTTCCAGAAAAAAATTTTTCCAGAGAAAATAATTTTTCCAGAGAAATTTCTCTAAATATTTTTTTTCTCTAAATATGTTTCCCGGACGATGGATCGGACGTTCTGGTCCAATCTCGGACTTCACCTTCACCGGACTTGAAAATCTATTGGACTTTTTTTACTAGGAAGCAGTTAAAGCAAAAGTGTATTCAAAGGCAATCGAAACTTCATTTGAACTATGGTAGCTACAAATTACCGAGTATTATACTATTTTGGAATCCTTACTAAAGGAGCCAACTTTTGACAAAACATGCCAAACTTGCGTAGTACATTATTTTTCAATACAGTCAGTTGAACCTAGGTAATTGTTCATTTTGAATTTTTTACACAGCAAAAAAAAGTTGGAAAGTTGATATTGTGGCAACAGTAGTGGAAAGACTGTCACAGGGTGTGGAATTTTCGTGTTTTTTAAATGCCGATTTTTTTAAAATCCTGCAATTTAGATTTTTTACATCTTTTTGACAACCAGCATTACTTGCCCTTTCACCCGGTTCCGGGTTGACGTCGAGTTTTGGGACACCCTGCATAGCAGGTCTGTATAACCTCACGTGATCTCAAAAAAGTGTCTCAAATAGATAGAACTGATATTGAGATAACACGTAATCTGATCCATATGTTTATAACCGTTATTGATCATGTTTATCAATACATGATATTTGTATACACACAATAATTGAACATGTATAAATGACAGATGGTATTGGCTAGACAGTAAGGATTGGATTACATCATACAATTGCCCGTTCAATAGTATATCCATAGCAGTTAATCTATAGTGAGTTCAGAATGGATGTAAAGAAATATCGTTCAAAAAGAATTAAATAATATATAAATAATATATAGTTCCTAAACACCGATAACTTCTCTCCTTGAGTTCAGAATGTTATAATCTGAGTAATAAATAACTTCGATGAGTCTGAGGGTATATTATTCGCCAACCTTCAAATGTATAGACGATTTGGGTAAACCTACCCTATCTGGTATCACAGAATTAGTAATAATTTTTTGACAATACTCGTATATAATATTTCCGAAAAATCAAGGGTGATTCTTGTAGAAAAATTTTTAGGTACTCCTGCTTTGCTGGAAGATGCGCCTGTGAATTTTTTTTTATTTTTTCTCGAAAACAAAAAAAACCAGCAAGAAAGGAATAAAGCAGATGTTTCTCAACGATTGCAAGGGTAAGAATAGCCACCCTTAAACTTTGCTTCAGGACCACTTTTTTTCCGTATTCATATTTCAAAATGAGAAAATTAATTCTGGATAGCTTGATCCATTCTTCAAAAAAAAGTCTCTCCTAGTTTCCTGCTTTCAAACAAAACCCGACATAAATTTCTGGATAATTAGCCCAAATGTTCTCGGTGTACTGTGTGAGAGAAAATACGTGATTGATTGATTTTGATAGAAACAAATTTCGCGATTTCGATTAGTATAAGTGGAAACGGAAGCTCATTTATCGAACATCGGCGAGTAGTCAGAGCCAATAAGTATATAGAGATTGATTTTGTTTTCACTTTGATGTTTTTCTACGCGATTTACTTTCTGTACAATCATATATTTCATGCAAACGAAGGGCGTTAAAAAAATGTCATGTTTCTTTACGATTGTAAGGAGTAGAAATTCAACCCCTTAAACCTTGTTTCGCAAAAATTTTTTAATTTTTTCTCAAAAATCGAAACCAAAATCAAATATGTATTTCATGCAGAAATGAATTGAGTGAATCAAAATTAATTTCTTCCTTATAAATAACACATTACAACTCAGAAAAGATACTTCAAATCTAAATCTCCTGAAAACAATAAAATTGTAACTCTACCCATCTGTGAATTTAAATTTGTATTTCAATCCCTAAACAATCTTGAATATTTTTCCAGATTTGCAGTTGTATCGTTAGGGCAGTTATTGTGTTTACCATCGGCCGTAGATATTGTCATTGTAGGTATGTATTTGATTAGTAGTGAAGCAGGCAAATTCGTTCAAGGCCGTGCTAATTTAGACAAAATTAGTTAAAAGAAGAGATAGGATCCATTCATAATAGTCCTTAAAAATAATCATGAATGATAATAAGGCTGAAGTCAAAAACATTACAGAAGAAATATTGAATTATTTATGAGGAAACTATATGAATGCTACACGGGCATTCCCGATTATATTTATAGCAGAAATTATAAAAATGTTAACATTTTTATTCAGGTTGTAATCGTGAATTATGATAGTACAAAGAAGAGTGTAACATCAATAATCTGAATATATTGAAAACACATTTTCATACAACCATTGAATGATAAAGATAGAAAATAATCACATCATATTTTTTTTGGAATGTTTACCAGCATAAGATAGTCAAACTTACTAACGTCAGTATAAAAGGAATGTTGAACATATGCATCAGCTCAGGTGAAAATTTAAAAAATTCAACAAAAGTACTGACTTTGGAATAATGAAAACGAGTATCCGTAAAATTGAATATTTCGATTAAATTCTCTAGATTATAATTTTCCTATCGAATTATTTAGATTCTTTGCAACATGCAATCCAATGTGATCGTGAAGAGGGGACTTTCACTAAACATTTTTGTACACAAAAATTCCAATCAGTTCACCACAGTTTGAGTTGATTCCTTGCGATTCTATTAAATTCCCATTTAATTTCTAAAGAATCACTTGATTTTGATCAATAAAATAATGAAAAAGCACATATGTTTCCAAACACAATAAAAATTCAGAAAAATGGAACAAGGTTATACCAAAATGAAAAACTATGAAAAGAATAATTTATAAAATGATTCTTAGACGGAAACAGTAACGATTGTGCGAAAGTTATGACATAAAATCGAGAAAAACAATATTGAAGTTTTTTTCTAAACCTATTCACGTCAAATCTCATGATTCGAATTAAATATATTTCTTCAATTATTTTATTATTAATAAAACCGAACATATTTAGTTGTCCTCCATATTCTGAATGTCGTCTACACTACACTGTTGGCCACACATAAATTCTTGGTTCGGAAATTTAGAATTATCCACTGATCTTAAATTCATGTCCAATGAACAATAGTACTCACATATAGGAAGAAAATTGTTAAATTATTTCAAAAACCTTTTTATAATTTCTGTGAAATAATCAGTTTTCACCAAAAATATAATATCAATTCAGTGAGAACTGATATATGGTGACAGTTCGATTATTCGTCTAACAATGAGTAATTATAATTAACAAAATGCTTGAGGATTGAAATGCATGAAATTTCGATGTTCGGGTAATATTAACCTTACGACTTTCCAATTCAAACAAGTTTTTACAACACCGCTTGAACATAAAAAAAATAAAATTTAAGAAGCCCTGAGCAGGTACTTTCGAGTGCTCGTTCATTGGTGGAGTAATGAGGCCATTACCTCAAATTTTTGTATAGGACTTGAGATCATGCTTAGTATATGTATGCAAAATCTCAGCACGATTGGAATAACATTCTGGATGTTGGGTCGAAAACTGAAATATGTAAACTTGACAATTAAATAAATTCATTTCTACGGTTCTGATGATGCGATCCTCTTGAATTTTACATGACATTCAGTATATCAATCTTCATACACGAAAAAATTTCAATCTAATCGAAACACCTGTAATGGAAATATAGAGATTTTTTTCTTTCAATATTCCAATTGAACTTTCTATGGTTCTGTTCACACGATGGCCACAACATTTTGCATTACGCTAATTAAGAGCATCTTGCATGTGGCCGCAACATGTCATTCCGATTGGTTTCCTTTTGTCTGAGATATTGAGAAAAAATTCGAATGGCCATATTTTATGGAACACCTTGTACGATTTGGGTGGTTAACGAACTTAACCGAGACATTTGGGAACCGAACTGAAAACCCAAGTCTCTAGAACAATCCCTTCGAAAGTTATCGTGCTAACCGGCTCCACTGACAGAATTGAATTGGGCCACGTATTCGTCATCAGGGAGTCGAACCTTACAGTAATCAAATCAGTAACGTTATATATGTTTCTTTTAATGATCTGTTTGATCTTCTTCGTAAATGAACAAATATAACAACTCAATAATTCATAGACGAAGCAGCACAGTTAATGTTCTTAATTAAATCTTATACAAGCACGGCATTGATTCGAACATCAAACCATGGAATAAATTGATCACAAGCGAGATTTGTGTAGTATCTATTTAATGAAGATATATTTTTGATGTGATACATTTCTGTATCGTAGCTATTGAAAAGAGATCTTGATTAGTTTCATTAACATATTTAACATTGAAACTGTTGTGTTCATCGTTCTCATAATGCAAACTCAATTTTTTTTCTTCTTTTAATTTCGTAATAATTTCATAATTCATCATAATTTTCAATGTCAGCAGTAGTGACTAGAAACTGTAGAATAAATGTTGTTTTGAACATAGGTATATCAAAACGAAAATGGCTTCCTTCATCTCTCACATTATTCAATGGGGAAAACGTACAGGTGATTCACTTATCTTTGTAACCTAATTTTTCTCGAAAAGATTAAAATTTTTTAATCTGTTGACGGTATTTGTACAGTTAATGTTGACTTGAGATGTGCGTGAAAGTCGAAGAAAAGAATAAGACGCCAAGCGTCACAGTGCTATCAATATTTTTTTTCTTCAGGAACATACCATTTTATTGTGTCATTTGAAGAAAATTTATTTCTGTATGTTTCTTCTGATTACCATTTTTTCTATTTCTATTCTTACCGTCAGCGACCTTCTTCTTCTTCTCTGTGCGGTGCCTTACCGGCCGAATTGAGGCCTAGTGGCCCATTGTTCACCCGCATCGTTCCATAGAGACTCAGCTCCTCAGACACGAAGACAAAAACGTCGCGAGCCTGCCAGGAGTGGTCCCTCTCACCATAGGAATAGAAGATGTTGGATTTCCTAGATGTGTTACCTTAACTCAGTAAGGTTTTCACAGTTGAACAAAATATGCTCAACCGTTTCATCAGTACTCCTGCACCACCGGCATAGGGACCAGCTCGTCAATCCCATTCTCTTCAAATTCTTGTTAAACAGGTGACCAGTCAATGCACCAGTCACCAGACCGAGTTGTTTCCTCTCCAGCAACAGAAGCCTATTGACCTCAGATCGCGAGGACCGTCAGCGACCTGCAGCGTATTATATGTTGATTCTATTCCATTTATTTTTTTCTGTATTGTGACAATAACCCTTAAGTTAGAGACACATATATGATTGTGTTTCTTAAAATCAAAGAGACTTTGTAGCATTTCTCAATCATTATATTGATCATCAAATAGTAATTTTTATAACAATGATAAACTTAAACTGTAAAACTTCGACTTTCTCGGACCATAGGTAGTAATGTCGTTCAATTTCCTTTCAATAAACGTTATTGAATTTGAGTATTTTTAATGTCAATATTCTTGTTTAGATTCCTTCGGCTTCCAACCGAGAGTGAGTGAAGTAATGTGTAATACTTTTAGATCTCTCCTACCCTCAAAATATGCAAGTAACACATCTTATCCCACTAAGTTATACACCTAGTCAAATCGTTAACTAGATTTGACTTCTTCGGGAAATACTGATAAAAGAGGATTACCTGCCACCTCTTCAACATAGCTCAGTAGCAGCTCTTCGGAAGCACTCATTTTGTGGAATTTAAACAAAACTAAGCGTTCTGTTTTAATTAATGAACAAAATTTCATTACCTTATGTTATGAATTACAATATTACAATATTGAGTAACCTGTAAGCATTTGCGTTTCACAAAAGTCGACATTTCGTACCTGAAATAATTGTAAATTGGTTCTTTTGAAGTAGCCACTCAGTATATTATTCCCAACATGAACAAGCGGATACGAAAATGCGTTTACTAATTCTCACTTAGTATATTTTTTTTTCTGTACTAACATCAGTTTGGGATTTTTGTTTTATGTATTGTATTATGTTAGCTTTTGATTTTAAAAGAATATATACCGGGTGGCCCACCACTGACGTTATGGTCATTTTGAGGGTGTAAATGATGATATTTTGAAATTATTTTTGTGGTGTGTGTAGGGTAACCCAAAACAGAAATAACAGGCGTGCCATTTGAAATAAGAAAGTTTTTCGCCATTATTCGTAGTAGATGTTTGAGAATAAATTATGATCACTATGAGTTCAATTTTTTTCTCTTTATGGGACTACCTGATATGTATACTCAAAAAAACATTGTCGGTATCGCTTGCGTAATTGATTCCTTCATAATTACTATTCAAAATGACTCCATGTTTTACATTTTTCACGATTTTCTCGTTAATGGTGCATCAAATGTACAGAGTGATCTGAAGAAACTCATCATTATTGAGCTTGCCTTTCCTTTTTTGAGCTCGTATATAAAGTAGGTTGTCACATTCAAAAAAGTGTAACTGTGATCTGTAACTTTGTATTGGAACACCCTGTAATATAGAAATAATTTTAAAATGTGCTTTCGGTTATCCTCCACTCACCATGAAAAAAGATTTTCACAATATCATCATTTACACCCTCAAATGACCATCGCGTCAGTGGTGGGCCACCCGGTATATTCACACTTAGTATATGTAACAAAATTCAGGCACTTACAAATGAACGTACCTGCTATACTTCTCGCAGTCATCGCAAATCCTAATGAATAGACCTCTGCTTAATTTCCATAATAAATGTTTTCGAGTCTAGGGGAGCCATTAGCGGAAACACCGTTTGCGAATTAACCTAATTGGTTTGTCGCGGCGACCGAACAACGTCGCATTCGGCAGAGACGTCGAGACGTTTCTCGAAGCACTCTACAAGGAAGCGACGCCCATATCTTGTGATCCACTTCGAATTGCTGACAATACTCCCATTGGCTCAAGATTGCAATTTCGTTATCATCATATATCAATAAAATAGGCTTTATACCACCAAAAATATTCTGCTATTGATTCTACAGAATGTCATGAAGATAGGACAAAAAACTATTTCTTAACGCAATTGCATACAATATAAGTAAAGAAATTTCAACTTAAAAGTTGGTAAATGAATGAGACAGAAGCACGGTTTTGATTTATTTTCACAAAAGAGTGCTTCCAGTTCGAATAAAAATGAAAGCATGGAAAAAATAGAGTAAGACATGAAAAATTTCTCAACAGGAAGAAAGTTTTCCTATGCGACACTTTTCTCAAAACATCCCGTAAATGAGTTATATACTGCTCATTCAAGAAATGAACTTTCAATTTTTGAGTTGTTTTATGCCACCATCTCATTTGAGAACAACATAAAATTCTAATTATGATAGTGAATATGAAATTCATAGAACACCTGCCGTGAGCAGGTGCTTTTGAGCGCTCGTTCATTGGTGGAGCAATGAGGCTATTACAATCGAAATTTTGTATAGGACTCGAGATAAATTCAAAATCTCTGCACGATCGGAATCATATTTTGGAAATTATTCAAGAACTGAAATACCGCTCCGGGATATCGAAGTGGATGCCCTAGCTTTAAAAGACGTGCATGGGCCTCGTGGTTCAGAGTATTAAGCCGGGTTTAGACGAAGCGCACCCACTCGCGAGTCAAACCTCGCCACCTACTCGCGCACCAAAACTCATCCTCGCGCCAGTGTTTACACGACGCGCTGGATTCGCCTGGAAGGGCGAGCCAGGATGAGAAGGCGAGGCAGTAATCAGCCTCGTATAGAGTCCGAGACTCGACCAGCTCCAGAAGCTTGTTCAAAAGACACAGCGAGGCTTCTTTGATGCGCGACTGAAAACCGACCTGCAATGGCTCAACCCGAGGACGAGGGGCCTCATGGCGAGGAGCATGTTTACACTATGCGAGGGAGGGAAGCGAGGCTGGTGCGCGAGTAGGTGCGCTTCGTCTAAACCCGGCTTTAGGGTGGTATGCTAGCTTCAAACGGCGCATATGCTTCCCCTGATAGCGCACTAATTTCCTTTCACCTCCTGTGCATAAAACCTATTGTTGTTAGAGGAACCCGTAGTTGTTATTGTGAATATATGCCAGCAAATGAGGATGTCATTCTGGGAATTTGTTTGTTAGGAGCTTGCTCATGTCAGAACCTTCGCTTTTGTCCCGTTTCTTGAAGAATTTTCCATTTTCACTTTCATTCGGCAATACCGCTTGTATAAATTTTTTTGCTTATTTTTCCGAGAGCTCTCACCGCTGAAATCATGCATTTGGACGAACGTCCAAAAACTGGGTATTGAAATGAGAAAACGAATATATTCTAAAACTCATTTCCATTGTTCGAAAGAACAAAACATCACGGACACGTTTATTTGACGCATGACATTCTAACCTGCCACGATCCAACCTTTATTCTATCCGAACAAACAAGAAATTCAATTATATCATTTTTCCTACGAGAATTTTCACGGCTCGTTGGAGTGCCCATTAATTTTTCCCCTTTGGGGCGTTTGTTTAATTCACATTCAGGATTTAATTCAGTTCACAGACGTGAAATTATTCTGTAGGGAAATTATTTGATTTCCAAATTTCGAGGCACTTATTTCATCCGTTCGTGAGTTATCGTTTTACGGGCCGGAAAGAATCACTTTTGATCTCAGAATCTTCATCGTCCTTTTATATCGAGTCGTTTTGGGACCAGAATCAAAATTCGAACACTACAGATATACCAACAAGTTTACTTATGCGAGCTTTTCCGCAGGAGTAATCAATATAATTTTTATCAATTAAAATCGAACTGAGGGGATTCTGCATTTGTAGAAAATTCTTTAGGTTTTCACTCCCAGTCTCTGAAACAGAATAATTAAAAAAATTTCAATTAAGATGAAATGCTCTTGCGTGAATCCTTGCACTAATATGTCAGGAGCAAATTGGTTTTGAAAAAAATTGTTTCCTAATAGTAAAACTAAGAAAGGAAATGAATGAAAATAATGTAACGTTTCGGTGTCTATATCAGACACCTTCTTCAGATAAACTTGTAAAATCTTTGGAATCGTGTATTTTTTCATTTGCAGTCTAATTTACATTGAAAGTTGTCAACCTAGAGAGATGTGATTTATTTAATTTGAAAATTCCTGATGTCATTTCTTTCTCCAATTAATCAATCCAAATAAGATATTTCGAACAGAACAATTAGCCAAATCATCTACTTCATCTACCAAATACATATGGATTCCTTTTTTTTTTTTTTTCCTTTTATAATTATCAGCTTCCGTCATTAGGATCTTTGTAATGTTCCAGTTCATCAATGATCTCCTCTATTTGAACATAGACGATCAGCAATTGTGATCTTGTAATGTCTCTATCATAGACAAACTAAAAAATTAGATGAGCCACTCGTATATTCCGCGCCATCTGTCGGAGGAGGAGACTAATACACGAAAAAATTATTTTCAATTTGATAGTTAGATGTCGTTGCATTCATGGAAATCCTATCGAGAAAATAGTAAGTATGTAAAATCATTATTATCAAAAACCTTTGAATTGTCAACTGACACAAAGAGGTTTGACACGTTATTTTTGAAATATAATAAATTCGATATACCTGCAAGAGTGAAGACGTGCTGTGTTATTGGATGTGAAAATCGAGATGCAAGAAGGTAATTATATAAATATATATGTATATTCTGTTACCTATAAGAATTAAGATACTCGTCCTTTTTTTTTCCAATGACTTTTGTAGCTCAGGACTCCGCGAAGTTTTCAAGTGTAGCCAAAAGCCTTTTTGTATTTCTAAACCTAAAATGAATTTTTGAGTACTTCCTACTGAAAACTGAATTTCTAGCTTTTTTTGGTAACTTGCAGATACTTCAGAAAGTTGAATATTTTTATTATTGAACCACAAATTCAGGACGATCATGTTTAAAAAGATGAAACTGGCAAAATACATTTAAAAAACACTCAAAGATTCATAACTCGAGAACTCGGATAATTTACATGAGGTAAATTATATTCAATTATATCCTCATTTAAGTGAATCGGTATTTCAATTCCAGGATATCAAACATTAATCAAGTATGAGAAAAGAAAGACATTGGACAAAGAGAATATGTCTTCTGCTATTGTTATTCTCGAATCCCAATGAAAAAATGGGTATGAAATGAGAATTCGAATACTCTAAAACTCATACTCATTGTTCGAAAGAACAAAACATCACGGACGTTTGGTTAAACGCATGCCAGTCTAACCTGCCAAAAACCAACATTATTCTATCTGAGCAAACAAGAAATTCAATTATTTCATTTTTTCTACGAGAATTTTCATGGCCGGTGAGGTGCCCATTAATTTTTCCCCTTTGGGGCGTTTGTTTAATTCACATCGAAGACTTTATTCAGTTCACAGACGCGTAACTATTCTGTAGGGAAATTATTTGATTTCTAAAGTGTACAAAGTGAGAAATGGCAGGAATACCCGCCATATTCCGCTACGTTAACAGAGCTAACATTGGAGTTTACTTTGTAGGGAAATGCTACCAGAGGATGACTGATTCGACCACTGTTGAGAATTCGATTAATTAATTGTACTCGCATTATTCTAGAACTGTGGATGAATTAGGAATGTTTAGTACTCTAGATACTGTTGGATACCTAAATGCTGTTGATTATGAAGAATTAGTCTCTTCGCAGCAGGTTTCTAAATTCAGAATTATCGAAGTTTAAGGAAATCAAAATGATAGTGTAAAAACGTGTAATCTTTCTGTAGTGAAATTATTCGATTTCCAAAGTGTACAAAGTGAGAAATGGCAGGAATACCCGCCAAATTCCGCTACGTTAACAGAGATAACATCCGAGTTTACTTTATAGGGAAATGCTACTAGTGGATGATTGTTTCGACCACTGCTGAGAATTCGATTAATTAATTGTACTCGCATTATTCTAGAACTGTGGATGAATTAGGAATTATTTTAGTACTCTAGATACTGTTGGATACCTAAATGCTGTTGATTATGAAGAATTAGTCTCTTCGCAGCAGGTTTCTAAATTCAGAATTATCGAAGTTTAAGTAAATCAAAATGATAGTGTACAAACGTGTAATCTTTCTGTAGTGAAATTATTCGATTTCCAAAGTGTACAAAGTGAGAAATGGCAGGAATACCCGCCAAATTCCGCTACGTTAACAAAGCTAACATTCGAGATTACTTTATAGGGAAATGCTACTAGTGGATGATTGTTTCGACCACTGCTGAGAATTCGATTAATTAATTGTACTCGGATTATTCGAGAACTGTGGATGAATTAGGAATTGTTCTAGACTTCGAGATACTGTTGGACACCTAAAAACTGTTGATTATGAAGAGTTGGTCTCTTCGCAGCAGGTTTCTAAATTCGGAATTATCCAAGTTTAAATAAATCAAAATGATAGTGCACAAACGTGTAATCTATCTGTAGGGAAATTATTCGATTTCCAAAGTGGGAAGTGGCAGGAATACCCGCCATATTCCGCTACGTTAACAGAGCTATCATTCGAGTTTACTTTGTAGGGAAATGCTACCAGAGGATGACTGATTCGACCACTGCTGAGAATTCGATTAATTAATTGTACTCGGATTATTCTAGAACTGTGGATGAATTAGGAATTGTTTTAGTACTCTAGATACTGTTGTATACATAAATACTCTTGATTATGAAGAATTAGTCTCTTCGCAGCAGGTTTCTAAATTCAGAATTATCGAAGTTTAAGTAAAACAAAATGATAGCGTACAAACATGTAATCTTTCTGTAGTGAAATTATTCGATTTCCAAAGTGTACAAAGTGAGAAATGGCAGGAATACCCGCCAAATTCCGCTACGTTAACAGAGCTAACATTCGAGTTTACTTTATAGGGAAATGTTACTAGTGGATGATTGTTTCGACCACTGCTGAGAATTCGATTAATTAATTGTACTCGGATTATTCGAGAACTGTGGATGAATTAGGAATTGTTCTAGACTTCGAGATACTGTTGGACACCTAAAAACTGTTGATTATGAAGAGTTGGTCTCTTCGCAGCAGGTTTCTAAATTCAGAATTATCCAAGTTTAAGTAAATCAAAATGATAGTGCACAAACGTGTAATCTATCTGTAGGGAAATTATTCGATTTCCAAAGTGGGAAGTGGCAGGAATACCCGCCATATTCCGCTACGTTAACAGAGCTATCATTCGAGTTTACTTTGTAGGGAAATGCTACCAGAGGATGACTGATTCGACCACTGCTGAGAATTCGATTAATTAATTGTACTCGGATTATTCGAGAACTGTGGATGAATTAGGAATTGTTTTAGTACTCTAGATACTGTTGTATACATAAATACTCTTGATTATGAAGAATTAGTCTCTTCGCAGCAGGTTTCTAAATTCAGAATTATCGAAGTTTAAGTAAATCAAAATGATAGTGTACAAACGTGTAATCTTTCTGTAGTGAAATTATTCGATTTCCAAAGTGTACAAAGTGAGAAATGGCAGGAATACCCGCCAAATTCCGCTACGTTAACAGAGCTAACATTCGAGTTTACTTTATAGGGAAATGCTACTAGTGGATGATTGTTTCGACCACTGCTGAGAATTCGATTAATTAATTGTACTCGGATTATTCGAGAACTGTGGATGAATTAGGAATTGTTCTAGACTTCGAGGTACTGTTGGACACCTAAAAACTGTTGATTATGAAGAGTTGGTCTCTTCGCAGCAGGTTTCTAAATTCAGAATCATCCAAGTTTAAGTAAATCAAAATGATAGTGTACAAACGTGTAATCTATCTGTAGGGAAATTATTCGATTTCCAAAGTGGGAAGTGGCAGGAATACCCGCCATATTCCGCTACGTTAACAGAGTTTACTTTGTAGGGAAATGCTACCAGAGGATGACTGATTCGACCACTGCTGAGAATTCGATTAATTAATTGTACTCGGAATATTCTAGAACTGTGGATGAATTAGGAATTGTAGGGAAATTATTCGATTTCCAAAGTGGGAAATGGCAGGAATACCCGCCATATTCCGCTACGTTAACAGAGCTATCATTCGAGTTTACTTTGTAGGGAAATGCTACCAGAGGATGACTGGTTCGACCACTGCTGAGAATTCGATTAATTAATTGTACTCGGATTATTCGAGAACAAGAACTGTGTGTTCTTGTTAGTTTATCAGAAAAAGAGATGGAGAAGTGGGTATCAGATTTTGTCTATCTCCTCTGGTTTAAAGTTGTAGTACTTAAACATCGAAATATGCCCCCCTGTACATATCTCAAAGTAAAGCAATGAATTATTCTGATTGAATGAGACAAATTCACTCCGCAGCAACATCCATAGATTCTTAGAACCGAAATAAATAAATATAATAATAGTAATAATAAATAACATAGATTAATATATTGCAGAAAAAAGTCAGAAGATAGAAAACTGAATTTGAAATATGTTTGAAGTGTTATGACGCCAAATAGAATTCATGGCTGGCTGGATATTTGTACAAGAGTATGGTACGTTGTTTACCTAGGAACAAACGCAAAAAACTATACAGGGTGTTCCTAAATTGAACGTACAAACGAAAGGGGGAGATTCTTTAAGTGAGTTTAAGAAAAAAAAGTCCCATAAACATGGGGTCGCAAACGTTTCGTTTTCGAGATACAGAGTGTTGAAGTTTGAATTTTTTTCAAGTTTTTTCTCATAGTATCTACACTTCACAAGATATTCAACTGAAATATGGCATAGATATTACATTTGAGAGTTCTCACCACGTGACATTGCAATTTCGATAGATGATCTACAGGGTGATATTTTTTCTGGAACATTGCAACTGTTCTTCTGCAGAACTTTTTTTTGTGAGCAACTGATAATTTGAAAAAATGTAAGAAGAAGCTTTGTTCTTATACTAAACTTTTCGGTCTCTTGTAGTTTTGTCGTATCTACCAACGATTCGAGAAAAAAAAATTTGAACGATTCTCTCGAAATCCTCGTGAAAATCCAAATTATGATGGGAAGGCCACTTTGTAAGCTGTGGTGAATGAATTCAGTGTCAGTTTTTATGGAAATTTTCCTGATCTGTAGCGATGATTCATAAAGATTCGATAACTCGTATAATCAACACATGATTTGATGAAAACTTGACACCCTGTATCTCGAAAACGAAACGTTTGCGACCCCATGTTTATGGGACTTTTTTTCTTAAACTCACTTTAGGAATCTCCCCTTTTCGTTTGTACGTTCAATTTAGGAACACCCTGTATAATTTTCTAAATAGCTCGTATAGTCAGAATGTTTTTCACGGTTCACTACTCCCAACACTTTTTTATATTTTCTTCATTTTACAGATCATCGAACTTAAATCGAATGAATCCAAATGAGCCAGATTTCATCAAATTCACGACTACAGATGTTTATCATCGCAAATTGAAGAATTGCTCAGCTGAATCCGTTTCAGTATCTTCGAGACACAGCTCAGATTTTTATTGAATTTTTCAATCAGTATTAACAAGATCTGCTCTAATCCAATTAAGATTTAATTTGATTTCATCTCATCAAAAGCGATGAGAGCTGCGGTTTTTGCTTTTCCCCTCCAATCTCAAGGTTAGTAAGGTCCATTCGCAGCATCTTACTCCCCTACTCCAGACATGCCTCCTAATTGAAATAAATTACGTTCGGAGCAGCAATCACAACCAGTCGATGTTTACAAGTGAATGAACTCTTTTTCATCCTGAGAGTAATTTGTCGAGGATCAGAAAAACGTGTTTTTTTTAAATTACATCATCAATTCTTCTCAAAAAAAGGAGAAAACTGAAATTCAGTAATTCACAATATCAACTATAGTCCGTTCACGAAAGGTTGAGCACATAGTAGGCGTTTTTATTTATCTGAAGTTGGCAGTATTTGCTGTCACAACGTAAAATAAATTCAACGTTGCCGAATGTACCCGGCCTCGTCCGACGAGCTTGCGAGTTATCAGACAACTCTATGCAATAACAACATTGCGTATCAATATGACAAGAAAATAACAAACATAACCTAACATTTAATATACACAGTGAAATATGCCAAATTGTCATGGCCAACCGACGGCTCAACCTTTCGTGAACGGACTATACAGTGGAAAATTCCCTTTAGCAAACGCCTGGAAAGGAATGTAGGGGGAAACCGGATAGTTGCCTCACTTTTTGTAATTGCCTCATATTTTAAATATTGATTTTATATGAGTCTATGAATGTAGGTAAACCCACTATTTGATTTGAAATAAAGACTTTTTTCTGACATAGCAATTCCAAATTCCCAACAATTTGATTTTAGTGGAATCTTTTCTTTTGGTGATAGATGCCTACAAGTATGGATAGTTGTCTCAATATGCATTCTAATTGAATTTCAAAACCATATCAAATGAAAAGTTGAATTCTTCTTATTAACATAAAGCATTATTCCACACATTCATTATGAATAAATAACATATTAAGTCTCAACAAAAATAATCAAGTTTTGAAATCAAAATAACACAATGAATTCAAAAGTCAGCTAAGAAGATAAGGTTTTAGTTTAGATGACCTAAGAGGCACCCATGCCTCCAAAAATCAGGACAACAATCTATTTCGATAGGGATAGATGATCGCACACAATAGCAAAAAAACGACCTCACTTTACGATAACCCTTACAAAACTAAGGTCCAGGGTGACTGAAGCATCTACTTATGAAATTAATTTTTATTACGTGTTTTCCGAAGATAGGTATTTTGAAAATAGGGCATCTCCCCAGTAACGAATTTCGTTCAAGACATTGCACCTTGAATCCGAATTCCATGTTGAAACTCCCCTCTAAACGAAGTAAATTCTCTCTATAACGAAATATTCCAAGAACAAGAAACATCACTATTTGAATGGATATTGGATAAAAAAGTATAAGGGTGGGTTTTTTCTATAATTATGCCGGACGTAGCTAATAGATCCCGACCATAAACTGAACATTACGGCGGGCGGATAGATCCTTCCGAAAACGTTCGATTCAGCAGGATAATGACGGTTACTTTAAATGATTTCGTTAATGTCGATGTAACATTGTAACAAATGACTTTTTCGACTGAAAAAGAACATGTTGAACAGTGTCAAATGCGGTGTTCGAGATCACTATGATAGCAGTGATGATACCGACAGCGTTGATTTGGAGGGGCAACCGGCCGAAACACCAAATCGCGAATTGGTACTGCAAGCCTTAAAAACGTGTCTCTTAAAAACTTTATAGGTTTTCACTCCCATCTCTGAAACATAAATAATTAAAAAATGTTTGATTAAGGTGAAGTGCTCCTGCGAGAATCTTTGCACTTATTTGTCAGGAGCAAATTGGTCTTGAAAAAAATTGTTGCCTAACAGTAAAACAAAAACAAATTAAAAGGATATGTAACGTTTCGGTGTCTTTATCAGACACCTTCTTCAGACAAACTCTTAAAATCTTCAGAATTGTGTATTTTTTCATTTGCAATCTGATTGACATTGATAGTTGTCAATCTATAGAGGGTGTTGATCTATTTCATTTTGAAATTTCTGATGTCATTTCTTTCTTCAAATGAATCAATCCAAATACGATCTATTCCAACAGAACAATTGGCCAAATTATTCACTTCATCTAACAAAATACATGTAAATTCCTTAATTAACCCTTTATAATCAATTCTGAAGATTTTAGAGTTTGTCTGAAGAAGGTGTGATAAGACACCGAAACGTTACAATATCCTTTTAATTTGTGTCATTTTTCAGTTTTACTGTTAGGCACAATTTTTTTCAAGACCAATTTGCTCCTGACAAATAAATGCAAAGAAGTTTTTAAGAAATGCAGAATCCTCCCAGAATATATTTCAATCGATATTTACAAAAGTGTCGTCTCGCTGTCCGGTTCATTGAAGGGGTTCCGAAAAATATTTCACACCTTTTGGAATATGTATAGCATACTATACTTTATACACTGCTACTGCATTTATTTATTGAAGAGTTTAAAATTTTGCTTCCGTGACAGGACCCTTCTATGGAAAAGGTCAAGTTCACACACGAAACATTTTCAGAGAACTTGTCATTGTATATTTTGTAATGAAAATTGCTCTTATTGATGAAATAAAAGTAGATTTTGGCCTCGATTGACAAGTTTAATAATTGTTAGTTGAGGTACTACTACAGATCTGAAAGAAATATCAATTAAAGAATACAATATTGAGCAGAATATATGATGCATCTCACAACAGAGAATAATATCTCATCATTCACTTGTGATTAATGGATATTATTTATAGCCGAGCAAACAGAGGTATAATGGGTAGAAGATACAATAGTCGTGGATGAAATGCTTTTAACACTGTGTCAAAAATATTTTCAATGAGTTTTCAATGAGTTTTCAAGCGAACAGTCACTTTAAACACTGCTGACTGTCCATTAAAGTGTTATTTGTAATTTGTACAAAAAATATATTTAGCCATCCATTTCAATCAAATCGATTTTCTTCATCATCATTTTTTCGATCACCCACAATCAGCCGAATTCGTTTGATCGTGATACAACCTGACCAATCTCTGAAAGTGACGTTTCGAATTATGGCAAACAATTACAATGACAGCGAAATCCCCATATCTAAATGGAAAAGGGGAATTCATTTATATCACACTGATATATGGTACACGTATATGTGATTAAGCTCATTCTCCTAATTTATCATGTCAATTCGTATGTGTCATGCGTCAAGATTTATAGTAGCATTTCCCATATTTAGATAAGAACACAGGGGGGTGGTGGTTAACGTTGAAATTATTATTTCCTCAACTGGCAATTTGATCTCATAACCACAGAAGTAGGTAGGCTGGTTTGGGTGCCATTTTTTTTCGAAGAATATTCAGGAATCATGTAAAATTATCCCTTGTGTGGTTAGATTTGCAGTTTCTTTACTTTATATATTAGTATTCATAATACATTTCTTGTCAAAGTTTGAAATACAGTGGAACTTCCCTGTAACGAATCGCTAAATCCCAAGAATATTTCGTTCACAGAAATTTCGTTATACGGAAGTTTTTTTATGGTGTCAAGTATCGGTACAAACAATTGCATTTTTCATTGTGGATTCAAATACATACTCAAAAAGGTGTGTAAGTGCATTTCTAATAGCTTATAGGCATTTTATGTAGGTAGGTCAACAATACTAGTTATTCACGATTTTCGGGCGAATAATTCGTAATTTTTGTCTAAGTATGGTACAATTAACGAACATATTATTCTCATAAAACACTTTGCATTTTCTCAGAGATTCAAAAATATTTTCCGGAACCCCTTCAATGGATCGGAAAACGAGACGACAGGTTTTAAAGGATTGAAGTACCTCTTCACGATTTGGTTTTGTCGGCCGGTTTCCCTCAAATCAACGCTGTCGGTATCATCACTGCGTTGTGATCTCGAACACCGCATTTGACACTGTGTTTAACATATCCTTTTCAGTTGGAAGTTAATTTGTTACAATATTTACATCGACATTAACGAAATCATTTAAAAGTAACCGTTATTATCAACTTTTTCAGCTAAATCCAACGTTTCGGAAGGATATTTGGAAGGATCGTCCGTCGAAGTAATGGTTAATTACTAACGTCCGGCATGATTGTGGAAAAAACCCACCTTTTACCAAAACCCTTTCAGGAGTGATGTTGGTGCTCTTGGAATATTTCGTTATAGAGAGAATTTACTTCGTTTTAGCGGGTGTTTTCAATGGAATTCGGATTTAAGGTGCAATGCCTCGAACGAAATTCGTTATATAGAGAAATTTTTATACAGACGTTCGATATAGGGGAAGTTCCACTGTAATTGATTGTGATGATGATGAAGCATAAAAATCGAGCCTTTTATGTTGATTTCATTTGTTCCGTATTTAGAGCCCAAAATGGTCTCAAACGATAGGGTTAGACTCCTGATGACGAATTCGTGGTCGAATTCAATTCTGTTCGTGGGGCCGTCCGTTCGTGAACACGATAACTTCCGAAAGGATTGCGTAGAAATTGAGATTTCAGGGTGAGTTCGGTGACCAAATGCCGCGGTCAAATTTGTTAACCTGCCGAATCGTGTAGAGTCTTCCATAAAATATAGCCATTCAAAATGCTGTTTCCTCAATATCCCAGACGAAACGAAATAAATCAAATGACATTGTGCGACCACATGCAAGATATTCAAAATAAGCCGCATGCAAAATTTTGTGGCCATAGTGTTAACAGAACCATAGAACATTGAATTGGGATATTGAAAAGAAGAATCTTATATTTCTATCTATAACAAGATATCAGATTCAAGTGAAATTTATTCCGTCAATAAAATTGATATACTGATGTTCATGCAAAATTTCAAGCGGATCGCACCATCAGAACCAAGAATTTCATTTTTTTTATTGTCAAGTTTATACATATTTTACTTTTCCAATAATTTCCAGAATATTATTTCGATCGGGCTGCGATTTTACATTTATATATTTAGTATAAATTTCAAGTTCCTTACAAAATTATGAGCTAACAGCCTCATTGCTCAACCAATGAAGCTTTCTTAAATTTTATTCTATATTTTCGTCATTTGACATTTTCCATATTTAGACAAGAACTACAGGGGGTAACGTTGAAATGAAATATTAATTCCTCTACGGGCAATTTGTTCTCATAACCACAGAAGTTGTTAGGCTGGTATAGTTGCCAATTTCCTTCGGAGAATATTCAGAAAACATGAAAAATTATGCCTTGGGTGGTTGAACAATTGCAGTTTATTATTAGTACTATTACCATGCATAATACATGTCTTCGCAATGTTTGAAATAATGAAATGATTATGCATAAAAATAGAACTTTCTGATGTTTACCTAATTTCCTTCAATTATTATTCTTTATTTTCAGTATTTAACATTGTATTCGTTCTTTAGGCAATATTATTTCGAATAAGTTTCTAGGGACCTTTGTATCATATTGTAATTCATCCGATTGAATATTATATCATAATCTGAGAACGATGCCCATTTCTGGTTGATGTGAACGTAGCAACAGCACGATAAAGTCGATTGAGTACCTCAACCTCTGATATAGGTTGTTTTGTTTGTATCCATCTGATGTTATATCGTTGTATACCGGATTAAGTATGATAATTTGGATTTAGAAGCATAGCACGTATCAGATTAATGTGAAGTAAACAACTTGTTGACGAGCATTTACGCATAACAAAATTGAATAAATTTCACAATAATTTGGATATGTTGAACCATTAATAATTAATGTATTTTTCAGACGAGCAATTGAAAATAAAATTTAAGAAAAGCCCTGAGCAGGCGCTTCAGAGCATTCGTTCATTGGTAGAGAAATAATGCTATTACCTCGAAATATTGTATAGAACTCGATAATCATGCTAAGTTTATGAATGCAAAATCTCAGCAAGATTGGAATTAAATTTTGGGAATTATTCAGAAAATGAAATATCTAAATTAAATTCAAATGACGCGATTCTCTCGAAATTTTGCAGAATATCAGTCTTCATTCACAAAATAAATTTCACTGGAATCGGATATCTTGATGTGGAAATATAAAGATTCTTCTTTTCAATATTCCAATTTAATTTTCTATGGTTTGTTAACACTATGACCACAAAATTTTACATGAGCTTATTATGAGCATCTTGCATGTGGCCCAAAATTTTATTCGATTGGTTTCGTTTTGTCTGGGATATTGAGAACCAAAAATTTTGAATGGCCATTTTTTATGGAACCCTGCACGATTTGGCTGGTTAACGAACCTAACGGCATCTAAAAACCGAACTCACCCTGAATATCTCAAGTCTATAAGACAATCCCTTCGAAAGTTATCGTGCTAACGGCTCCCACAGACAGAATTGAATTTGAGCCAGATTCGTCAAAAAGTGCTCAAAAATATGCTATAAATGTCAAAGTGACAAAAGAATGTTATTTTAAAACATGTTCTTGAACAGTCAACCAAGTACTCTGTTTTAAAAATTAATGATATTAGTAATTAGATCTGCTTTCTTATATAACTTGAGATTCCATGTATAATTGTAAAATAGTGAATTATCTCGAAAGGAAATCCATTTCGTGTTGGTATTGATCCCAAGGTCTTTATTACTTCATACTTCCTCTACATAGGAGACTAGTTGTAACGTGAAAAACTTTTCACTGCAATATATCAGGGAAAGAATTTCGCTGCAGTTTATCGTCTTATGAATTATCTCCCTTGTCGATGAAGCTCTCCCGAGTGGCTTTCCGTACCGCGAAAGCGAATTCTCCTGTGGACACGAAGCTTCATCATTCTCAACCGTTACGAACTACAGGACGGATATCTTATTGCGAAAAATACTTTTATAGGTCATAAAACGACGCGTAAAACTTCAAATTCATCCGAAGATTCTGTTGGTTTCCTTCGAGACTTATCTTAGAATTCGAACTTAATGATATCTGAAGAACTTGTGTACAGAATGAATCATGTTTTCACGCTTGCGGTCAGAAAAAAGGAACGAACATAATGAAACAGAATAAAAACAATGAATTCCAAAAGGAAATCATAGTTATCGGAAAGAAGTCGATATAAGAAAGTTTTCACTGAAAAGAAAATTTCAACACAAGGAGAGTGAACAGCAATATTTCTACATGCAAAATACTGTTTTACTATGTTGACCTCGAAATTTACCAATTCAACTTTCACATTCAAATCTTGTTCACACCTCGAATTTTAAATTTTCCCTTCGAAAGTTATCGTGGGTTTGAGTTTATAAAGGGTGTTACATTATAGCATGTCACAACTTAAGAGGATGAATATGCGTATAATTTCAAGAAAAAAAGTCCATATAAACATGGTTCCGCAAAAGCTTTGTTACGGAGCTACAGGTTTTGAAATTTCAAAAAAACTTGTTTTTTTTCATAACTCCTGCAGTTTTCGAGATATTCAGTCCAAATTTGGAATGCAAGCTATTTTCAACAGTCTCCATCATTGTACGTCATGAATCATAACTAAAATTTACAAGGTGTTTTTTTTCCGGAGCCATGTTTCCTTTTCCCCTCAAACTTTTTTGCGGTAAACCACTGGTCAGTGTTAAATAAATTTTTGATATCAACGTTCAATTTAGAAACTTTTCTGACTCCTGTAATTTTTTCGTATCTCTAACTGTTTTCGGTAAAAAATATTGAACGATTTTATGTAAGTCTGCTCAAATTGTTTATTAAGTAAACGATTAGTTTTAAGACATTTGGAGTTATTGCCGTAAATGGTTAATTTACTAACGTTCAATTGGCCGATATACCTTACATGTATGGATGTGTTGACGGATAAGAAAATACCCTAGTGTATTTCAAAGAGTGCGTGATAATATGCGAAGAAGGACAGAGGCCTGTATTCTTGCAGGTGGAGGACACTTTCAACAATTATTTAGTTTTCAATTGTTCTCTTCTTATTTATTTTGATATGAATAAGCAAGATGAGTCTCAGATGACGAGCTATCAAAATAAAAGCAAATTTTGGGCATACCTATCAAGAACTTCTATTTTTTTATTTAGCTAATAACATACAATCATTCAATAACTTTTTACTCGAAAACGGTTAGAGTTTAAAAAAAAAATACAGGAGTCAATGAAAAACCAGGAGTCAATGAAGTTTTAAATTGAACGAAAATATAGAAAATTGATGTCTGTGTGGCGTACCACAAAAAGTTTGAGGAGATAAAAGGGAGACATGGCCTCCAGAAAGAAAATACCCTGTAGATTCTAGTTAAGATTCAGGACGTGCAATGATGGAGACTGTCGAAAAAAGCTAACATTCCAAATTTGGTCTGAATATCTCAGAAACTGCAGGAGTATTGAAGAGAAAACCAACCCTTTTTTTAGAATTTCAACCACCTGTAGATCCATACGAAGCTTTTACGGACCCATATTTATAAAAACTTTTTTTTCTTCTAAAATTTCATGTAGATTCACCCCCCTCAAGTTGTGAAACAAGATTAGTACACCCTATATAGGAAAGTTGACTTCATAAATGAATGTAATGAAACCACTAGCTCTCAAGACCTTCAAATTTGAACGATCGTTTCTTAATATGATCATGCGCTCAAAATCTTCCGACTCACGCTAGCAATTTTAATCGGCAATGACATAGTGTGTGTTGCAGAATGGTGAAAGCGCCACTGAAGCAGGCTAATGGAATTTTAAAAATTGCGATACATATAGTTGAACTAAGGCTCTGAAAAGGGGAGTATACCAGACAGCATGCTGGGTCCAACCACAGACTCGAAAATTACAGAACAATTCGAATGAAATGAAATCTGTAATCGAATAAATGCTTATGCTTACCTGTTGTCTCCAACTTATTGTTGGAAATAAAAAAAATCAATAACTTCTATTAACTATTCTTCAAAAGAAGCACGCAAATAACAATAGAGCACAATAACTGAGAAATTGAACATTACCATCTGTAATTTTCGAGTCTATGGTTGGACCCAGTCAGCCTGTCTGGCATACCTATCTTTCTAGTGCTCTTGTTGAACAATGTTCCGCAGGTAACTATAGTAGATCATCAAATATTATCTCATATCACAGAATAAATGTACTCTTCTTAGGCCAGGAAACATGATATCATGAAGATCAAAATGAAATCATTAAATTAAAATATTAAAATAATTAAGCTACATTAGATGGTACCGAATGCATAAAAAGTGCTTGCTTCTGAATTATGTTGGGCTAAAATACAGGAATGACTACCGTTGTGTAGTCAATATCTTGCATGAACAAATGTGTATGTAGGAAAATATTTAGTGAACAAAAACGACCTGATTTATTCCATATAAAATCGATATATCCATTCCTTGAAAATAATATCACGGGAAAGCGGTAATTTCGTCGCAAAATTATAGAGATTGCTTCAAGAGTAAACGGGAAAAATATGAAATAACTTTTGGTCAAACAGAGTACGTCTCTTCGAAGTTAGCAGAACTGTCTACATGCAAATCAATGAAATCTTTTCAATGAATTGTACAGGACCATTTATCAACTCTAGTTCTTTTGAAATATGTAATTAGTTACCGAACTTGTTCCAAGGTACATGAGTATATTACTGCGAAAACAGGATACTTTTATTTTTCACAATAACGTTGAACTCATTTATTTTGTTTCCGTAAACTTGTAATGACCAAGCTCTAGAGTGGATGGGAAGCCTTTCACTGTCGCACTCGTGTGAAGTGAAAATCGGTTGAATTTTCATTTCTACAATTCCTGAATATAATGGAACATTTTCGTAATTTGCCAAAGCTAAAATAACAGGAATGCCTGTGAAGACATCTATGTGAAGGTTCACTTTCAAATCTGAGTAAAATTTCATTTTACAAATGTACTCTAGTCAAAAATTGAGGAATTTCCCCTGTGATAAGATTTTCTGCAATTCCAGTCCATTTGAAATAGGTTCATTTAATTTTGATGCAAGTGAGTTTTCGAAATTTATATTAGTCATACCAAATATCTGGAGTTTACATAGTCATACTATTAGGTTTTCTTCCAAACAAACTATGATTTCATATCAGAATAATTGATGGTGTTGAATATATTTTAACCAGAATATTGAATTTTTCTTGTGTATGAGTTTATTGTTAATAAAAGGAAATCACAGAATGTCTGTAGATGTTACAAGGATTGAATTCATTCAATCATACGCCGATTTATTAATTCTAGATAAATCAACAATATCTCAAGACAAACTCACCTCATAAAGGCTCCCAATCCAGTATCAGCTGAAAATAAAAAAAATCGAATATAGTATAATCATATCATGAAGTGTTAAAGTTATCAATAATCAAAAGAAGTAAAGAAAAAGTAGAGGCTGGAAAATGGAAAGAATTATAAATCAACCAATAAAAGGTGTTGTTTGTATTAAAATTTTGGATTCTACATTTGGAGTGATATGTTATTGTTACTCTAAAAACACTGAAGAGGCAATCCTTTTCCTACAGTTAGTTGTATATTGTATTTTTCAATTTTGAACTCATGAAAAATGTTTTCAATCAACAAATTTATTACCTCGATATAAAAAATTTCCTTTCAAGTAATGAGGATGTGAAAAAAGCATCAATAGAAAGAGTTTTCACAATATAAAATATAAATATACAGCTGTAAGTATAATTCTATTTTTTTTATAGGTATTTGATTTAATCATTATTTTTTCAGATATTCAATGTAAAGCTAATCATAACGAATGTGAATGCACAGTTCCCTGGAGTTGATAACGACTGGGCTATGCCATGTTTCAAGAATCTATCGGTACATGAGACCAAAATACGAGTATATGTGGAAGGAAGAAGAAATTGTTTTCTTATAGGAAATTTTGGGTGTCCTATCCTGTCCTGAATAATGACACCGGTTCTCAATACTCTTTCTAACAATGCAAAGGAAAAATAAACCAAAATTCATTATTGGACGACAA
>CM024246.1:34389312-34512935 GCA_013421045.1 Propylea japonica
TAATACCTCGTTTTTTAGGTAAATTAATTCTCTACAAACGCCCTATTGACCTCTTTTTTCCATAACCCACCGTTTCGAAAATATATCGAATAAACTTGGGAGGAAATGAAGTAATGACATTTTTTCATCTATTAATGAGAATAAATCGATCTCTGTTCATCCGATCAGAATGATTAATACCTCATTTTATAGGTAAATTAATTCTCTACAAACGCCCTTTTGACCTCTTTTTTCCATAACCCACCGTTTCGAAAATATATCGAATAAACTTGGGAGGAAATGAAGTAATGACATTTTTTCATCTATTAATGAGAATAAATCGATCTCTGTTCATCCGATCAGAATGAATAATACCTCATTTTATAGGTAAATTAATTCTCTACAAACGCCCTATTGACCTCTTTTTTCCATAACCCACCGTTTCGAAAATATATCGAATAAATTGGGAGGAGATGGAAAAATGACATTTTTTCATCTATTAATGAGAATAAATCGGTCTCTGTTCATCCGATCAGAACGATTAATACCTCATTTCATAGGGTAAGTAATTCTCTACACACGCCTCATAGACCACTTTTTTCCATAACCTACCGTTTTGAAAATATATCGCATAAACTTGGGAAGAGATGGAAAATGACATTTTTTCATCTATAAATGAAAATAAATCGGTCTCTGTTCATCCGACCAGAACGATTAATACCTCATTATTGGGTAAATTAATTCTTACAAACGCCCCATTGACCACTTTTTTCCATAACCTACCGTTTGAAAATATATCGAATAAACTTGGGAGGAGATGGAAAAATGACATTTTTCATCTATTAATGAAAATAAATCGGTCTCTGTTCATCCGATCAGAATGATTAATACCTCATTTTTTAGGTAAATTGATTCTCTACAAAAGCCCTATTAACTACTTTTCTCCATAGCCTACCGTTTTGAAAATATATCGAATGAACTGGGAGGAGATGGAAAATGACATTTTTTCATCTAATATGAAAATAAATCGGTCTCTGTTCATCTGATCAGAATGACTAGTACCTCATTTTTTAAGTAAATTGATTCTCTACGAACGCCCTATTGACCACTTCTTTCCATAACCCACCGTTTTTGAGATATATCGAATAAAGTTGGAGGAGATTGAAAAATGAAATTTTTCATCTATTATGAAAATGAATCGGTCTCTGATCATCCGATCAGAATGATTAATACCTCATTTGAAAGGTTAATTAATTCTCTACAAACGCCTAATTGACCACTTTTTTCCATAACCCACCGTTTCGAAAATATATCGAATAAACTTGGGAGGAGAAAATAAATAAGTCTCTGTTCATCCGATCAGAATGATTAATACCTCATTTTATAGGTAAATCAATTCTCTACAAACGCCCTATCGACTTTTTTTTTCCATAACCCACCGTTTCGAAAATATATCGAATAAACTTGGGAGGAAATGAAGTAATGACATTTTTTCATCTATTAATGAGAATAAATCGATCTCTGTTCATCCGATCAGAATGATTAATACCTCATTTTATAGGTAAATTAATTCTCTACAAACGCCCTATTGACCTCTTTTTTCCATAACCCACCGTTTCGAAAATATATCGAATAAATTGGGAGGAGATGGAAAAATGACATTTTTTCATCTATTAATGAGAATAAATCGGTCTCTGTTCATCCGATCAGAACGATTAATACCTCATTTCATAGGGTAAGTAATTCTCTACACACGCCTCATAGACCACTTTTTTCCATAACCTACCGTTTTGAAAATATATCGCATAAACTTGGGAAGAGATGGAAAATGACATTTTTTCATCTATAAATGAAAATAAATCGGTCTCTGTTCATCCGACCAGAACGATTAATACCTCATTATTTGGGTAAATTAATTCTTTACAAACGCCCTATTGACCACTTTTTTCCATAACCTACCGTTTTGAAAATATATCGAATAAACTTGGGAGGAGATGGAAAAATGACATTTTTTCATCTATTAATGAAAATAAATCGGTCTCTGTTCATCCGATCAGAATGATTAATACCTCATTTTATAGGTATATTAATTTTCTACGAACGCCCTTTCGACCACTTTCTTCTATAACCTACCGTTATGAAAATATATCGAATAAACTTGGGAGGAGATGGAAAATGACATTTTTTCATCTATTAATGAGAATAAATCGGTCTCTGTTCATCCGATCAGAAAGATTAATACCTCATTTTATATATAAATCAATTCTCTAAGAACGCCCTATCGACCACTTTTTGCCATAACCTACCGTTTTGACAATATATGGAATAAACTTGGAAGGAGATAGAAAATGACATGTTTTCATTTATTAATGAAAATAAATCGGTCTCTGTTCATCCGATCAGAATGATTAATACCTCATTTTTTAGGTAAATTGATTCTCTACAAAAGCCCTATTAACTACTTTTCTCCATAGCCTACCGTTTTGAAAATATATCGAATGAACTTGGGAGGAGATGGAAAATGACATTTTTTCATCTAATTATGAAAATAAATCGGTCTCTGTTCATCTGATCAGGATGACTAGTACCTCATTTTATAAGTAAATTGATTCTCTACGAACGCCCTATTGACCACTTCTTTCCATAACCCACCGTTTTGAGAATATATCGAATAAAGTTGGGAGGAGATGGAAAAATGAAATTTTTTCATCTATTATTGAAAATGAATCGGTCTCTGATCATCCGATCAGAATGATTAATACCTCATTTGATAGGTTAATTAATTCTCTACAAACGCCTAATTGACCACTTTTTTCCATAACCCACCGTTTCGAAAATATATCGAATAAACTTGGGAGGAGATGGAAAAATGACATTTTTTCATCTATTAATAAAAATAAATCGGTCTCTGTTCATCCGATCAGAATTATTAATACCTCATTTTATAGGTAAATTAGTTCTCTACAAACGCCCTACTGACCACATTTTTTCATAACCCACCATTTCGAAAATATATCGAATAAACTTGGGAGGAGATGGAAATATGACATTTTTCATCTATTATTGAAAATAAATAAGTCTCTGTTCATCCGATCAGAATGATTAATACCTCATTTTATAGGTTAATTAATTATCTACAAACGCCCTATTGACTTTTTTTTCTTTAACCCACCGTTTCGAAAATATATCGAATAAACTTGGGAGGAGATGAAAAAATGACATTTTTCATCTATTATTGAAAATAAATAAGTCTCTGTTCATCCGATCAGAATGACTAATACCTCATTTTATAGGTAAATCAATTCTCTACAAACGCCCTATTGACTTTTTTTTCCATAACCCACCGTTCCGAAAATATATCGAATAAACTTGGGAGGAGATGAAAAAATGACATTTTTTCATCTATTAATGAAAATAAATCGGTCTCTGTTCATCCGATCAGAATGATTAATACCTCATTTTATAGGTAAATTAAATCTCTACAAACGCCCTAGTGACCTCTTTTTTCATAACCCACCGTTTCGAAAATATATCGAATAAATTGGGAGGAGATGGAAAAATGACATTTTTTCATCTATTAATGAGAATAAATCGGTCTCTGTTCATCCGATCAGAATGATTAATACCTCATTTCATAGGGTAAGTAATTCTCTACACACGCCTCATTGAAACACTTTTTTCCATAACCTACCGTTTTGAAAATATATCGAATAAACTTGGGAAGAGATGGAAAATGACATTTTTTCATCTATAAATGAAAATAAATCGGTCTCTGTTCATCCGATCAGAACGATTAATACCTCATTATATGGGTAAATTAATTCTTCACAAACGCCCTATTGACCACTTTTTTCCATAACCTACCGTTTTGAAAATATATCGAATAAACTTGGGAGGAGATGGAAAAATGACATTTTTTCATCTATTAATGAAAATAAATCGGTCTCTGTTCATCCGATCAGAATGATTAATACCTCATTTTATAGGTAAATAAATTTTCTACGAACGCCCTTTCGACGACTTTTTTCTATAACCTACCGTTTTGAAAATATATCGAATAAACTTGGGAGGAGATGGAAAATGACATTTTTTCATCTATTAATGAGAATAAATCGGTCTCTGTTCATCCGATCAGAAAGATTAATATCTCATTTTATAGATAAATCAATTCTCTAAGAATGCCCTTTCGACCACTTTTTGCCATAACCTACCGTTCTGACAATATATGGAATAAACTTGGGAGGAGATAGAAAATGACATTTTTTCATTTATTAATGAAAATAAATCGGTCTCTGTTCATCCGATCAGAATGATTAATACCCCATTTTTTAGGTAAATTGATTCTCTACAAAAGCCCTATTAACTACTTTTCTCCATAGCCTACCGTTTTGAGAAAATATCGAATGAACTTGGGAGGAGATGGAAAATGAAATTTTTTCATCTATTAATGAAAATAATTCGGTCTCTGTTCATCCGATCAGAATAATTAATACGTCAATTTCTAGGTTAATTAATTCTCTACAAACGCCCTACTAACCACTTTTTTCCATAACCCACCGTTTCGAAAATATATCGAATAAACTTGAAAGGAGATGAAAAATGATATTTTTTCATTTATTAATGAAAATAAATCGATCTCTGTTCATCTGATCAGAATGATTGATACCTCATTTGTTGGATAAATTAATTCTCTACAAACGCCCTATTGACTTATTTTTTCCATAACCTACCGTTTTGAAAATATATCGAATAAACTTGGGAGGAGATCAATAATTACATTTTTTCATCTATCAATAAAAATAAATTGGTCTCTGTTCATCCGATCAGAATGATTAATACCTCATTTTTTAGGTAAATTGATTCTCTACAAAAGCCCAATTGACCACTTTTCTCCATAACCTACCGTTTTGAAAATATATCGAATAAACTTGGGAGGAGATGGAAAATGACATTTTTTCATCTAATTATGAAATAAATCGGTATCTGTTCATCTGATCAGAATGATTAGTACCTCATTTTATAGGTAAATTGATTCTCTACGAACGCCCTATCGTCCACTTCTTTCCATAACCTACCGTTCTGAAAATATATCGCATAATCTTGGGAGGAGATGGAAAAATGACATTTTTTCATTTATTGTTGAAAATAAATCGGTCTCAGTTCATCCGATCAGAATGATTAACACCTCATTTTGAAGGTAAATTAATTCTTTACAAACGCCCTATTGACCACTTTTTTCCGTAACTCACCGTTTCGAAAATATATCGAATAAACTTGGGAGGAGATAGAAAATGACATTTTTTCATCTTTTAATGAAAATAAATCGGTCTCTGTTCATCCGATCAGAATGATTAATACCTCAATTTATAGGTAAATTAGTTCTCTACAAACGCCCTATCGACCACTATTTTCCATAACCCACCGTTTCGAAAATATATCGAATAAACTTGGGAGGAGATGGAAAATGATATTTTTTCATCTATTAATGAAAATAAATCGGTCTCTGTTCATCTGATCAGAATGATTAATACCTCATTTTTAGGTAAATTGATTCTCTACAAAATGTTACGAGATGTTACGGAATGTTACGACCTGTTACGGAATGTTATGACCTGTTACGGGATGGTACGTCATGTAAAGATTTGTTACGTCATGTTACGAGATGTTACGAATTTTTACGGTATGTTACGAGATGTTACGAAATGATACGAGATGTGAAGACATGTTACGGAAAATCACGACCTGTAACGGGAATTCACGAGATTTTACGATTTTTTACGGTATGTTATACGAGATGTAACGGAATGTTACGAAATGTTAAGGCATGTTTCGATAGGTTACAGCATGTTACAAAATGTTACGAGATGTCACGTTATGTAACGGCATGTTACGATATGTAAAGGGATGTGACGTCATGTTACGAATTTTTATGGAATGTTACGACTTTTTACGGTATGTTACGAGATGTTACGGAATGTAACGACCTGTCACGGGTTGTTACGGTATGTTACGAGATGTTGGGCATATTACGATTTCGTACGAGGTCATCACCTTGTCGTGGTGTACAGGCTCAAGTAATCAGAAGTAATTACGATGAAAAAAAGCTAAGAATGACCAAAATACATGGAGTAACTACAGCTAAACTGACCCCTCGAACCCGAATGAGAATCGAGGCAGACCCAGTGAGCAACGTTAATACTCCATACAATCCCAACCCACTCCCAACCAATCCTCTCGGGCAGTTGTATGAAGCAACTATTATTTTACTGGCCCCTCGAACCTGAATACGGATCGAGGCAGACCCAGTGAGCAACGTTAGTACTCTATAAAGGCCAAACCCACTCCTTACCAATCCATCTCTGGCCAATATGAAGTAACTATGGTTTTACTGGCCCCTCGATTCTGAATACGGATCGAGGCAGACTCAGTGAGCAACGTAAGTATTCCACACAATCCAAACCCACTCCTTACCAATCCATCTCTGGCCAATAAGAAGTAAGTAAAATTTTACTGGCCCCTCGAACCCGAACACGGGTCAAGGCAGACCCAGTGAGCAATATTAGTACTGCATATAACCCAACCCACTCTTTATCAATCCCTCTCGGTCTAATGTATTGAGTAACTATGGTTTACTGGCCCCTCGAACCCGAATACGGATCGAGGCACACCCAGTGAGCAACGTTAATACTCCATACAATCCCAACCCACTCCCAACCAATCCTCTCAGGCAGTTGTATGAAGCAACTATGGTTCTACTGGCCTCTCGAACCTGAATACGGATCGAGGCAGACCCAATGAGCAACGTTACTACTCTATACAATCCAAATCCACTCCTTACCAATCCATCTCTGGCCAATATGAAGTAACTATGGTTTTACTGGCACCTCGATTCTGAATACGGATCGAGGCAGACCCTGTGAGTAACGTTAGTACTCCATACAGTCCCAACCCACTCCTTACCAATCCCTCTAGGGTACTGATCGATCATGAAATTAAGATCTAAACTTGAATAATCCAGCGGAGTCTATGGGATAACATGCACAAACTTCCCATTATTTCACATTGAAACGTTGACTTTGGGGAAAGCCGGTTTCAATGCAATAGTAAGCTCGCGGCCACACTCAGTGGAGAAGGGAGTGAGTTATATATGATAGAATAAAATGGGCGCCAGGTAGAGTAATGCCTGCCTACTCAAGGTAAATGAACTGCTTACTCCTCTACCAGAGTAACAGTTAACAAAAAGCCCTCAAAATTCAAGTCACAATAATTTATTACCAAAAACAAAAATATATGTGCAGTGGTTGATTCAATACGAATAAAGATTATCCCCCAAGGGTAGTCAAAAGGAAAACACCAAATACACACTAAATCAGATAAGAACCAATAATCTAAACTAACAAACTAAACCCACTTAATCAACTTACGTTCAGCTTAACGTTCGGGTTTAGGTTATCAGAACCTACTTTAAATAAATACTCTAAATTAAACAATGATTCCTGAAGGGAATACCGATCAATTATCCTATAATAAAATCCTGAAGGGATACACGATAACAAAATCCTGAAGGGATATACGAGTACCTTTGTTGGTACTCAACGCAACTTATGAAGTGCACCTCACTATAATTGCTCACAGTTATATATAAAATTAACTTATAGAATAATATCACACATTATTATGCACTGGTTACCTGCACAAACTATTACAAATGGTAAGTTGAACGTATGAAGCCAGGCACGTAGACCTCCAAGATGCCAATTGTTACCCCTCACTGACAGGTACGTAGATGACTCAGGTACTCGGGACTCCGAACTACGTGGATAGCTGACACGTATGTGGAAACTGACCAGTACGTGGAATAACTCAGCTCGTGAAAACTCAGGCACCTACACCCAATACGTGGAACTACCCCAGTACGTGGAACTACGTGGATAACCCTGGTGGGTGGAAATACCCCAGTACGTGGAAATCCCAGCACGTGGAACTACAGCCAGATACGTGAACCCTAACAAAATACTATAAGAAACGGTTCATAAGTTATAAAAGGATATCTTAGTTACCTCTGTTGTTCGAGGGAGATAGGTTCAACCTCCAATTCAGTCGAGAATTTGTTCGAAATAATTCCAATAATATTCGCTACACAACGACCTATATCAGATATCCGATCAGAATGATTAATAACTCATTTTAGAGGTAAATTAATTCTCTACGAACGCCCTATTGAACACTTTTTTCCATAACCTACCGTTTTGAAAATATATCGAATAAACTTGGGAGGAGATGGAAAAATGACATATTTTCATCTATTATTGAAAATAAATCGGTCTCTGTTCATCCGATCAGAATGATTAATACCTCATTTTATAGGTGAATTAATTCTCTACAAACGCCCTATTGACCACTTTTCTCCATAACCCACCGTTTCGAAAATATATCGAACAAACTTGGGAGGAGATGGAAAAATGACATTTTTTCATCTATTAATTGAAATAAATTGGTCTCTGTTCATCTGATCAGAATGATTAATACCTCGTTTTTTAGGTAAATTGATTCTCTACAAAATGTTACGAGATGTTACGGAATGTTACGACCTGTTACGGAATGTTATGACCTGTTACGGGATGGTACGTCATGTTACGATTTGTTTCGTCATGTTACGAGATGTTACGACTTTTTACGGTATGTTACGAAATGATACGAGATGTGAAGTTATGTTACGGAAAATTACGACCTGTAACGGGATTTTACGAGATTTCACGATTTTTTACGGTATATTATACGAGATGTAACAGAATGTTACGAAATGTTAAGGCATGTTTCGATAGGTTACAGCATGTTACAAAATGTTACGAGATGTTACGGAATGTCACATTATGTAACGGCATGTTACGATATGTAAAGGGATGTGACGTCATGTTACGAATTTTTATGGAATGTTACGACTTTTCACGGTATGTTACGAGACGTTACGGAATGTAACGACCTGTTACGGTATGTTACGAGATGTTGGGCATATTACGATTTCGTACGAGGTCATCACCTTGTCGTGGTGTACAGGCTCAAGTAATCAGAAGTAATTCCGATGAAAAAAAAACTAAGAATGACCAAACATGGAGTAACTACAGCTAAACTGACCCCTCGAACCCGAATGAGAATCGAGGCAGACCCAGTGAGCAACGTTAATACTCCATACAATCCCAACCCACTCCCAACCAATCCTCTCGGCAGTTGTATGAAGCAACTATGGTTTTACTGGCGCCTCGAACGGATCGAGGCAGACCCAGTGAGCAACGTTAGTACTCTATACAATCCAAACCCACTCCTTACCAATCCATCTCTGGCCAATATGAAGTACCTATGGTTTAACTGGCCCCTCGATTCTGAATACGGATCGAGGCAGACCCAGTGAGCAACGTAAGTATTCCATACAATCCAAACCCACTCCTTACCAATCCATCTCTGGCCAAACTGGAGTAAGTATAATATTACTGGCCCCTCGAACCCGAACACGGATCAAGGCAGACCCAGTGAGCAATATTAGTACTGCATATAACCCAACCCACCCCTTATCAATCCCTCTCGGCCTAAAGTATTCAGTAACTATGGTTTACTGGCTCCTCGAACCCGAATACGGATCGAGGCAGACCCAGTGAGCAACGTAAGTATTCCATACAATCCAAACCCACTCCTTACCAATCCATCTCTGGCCAATATGAAGTAAGTATAATTTTACTGGCCCCTCGAACCCGAACACGGATCAAGGCAGACCCAGTGAGCAATGTTAGTACTGCATATAACCCAACCCACCCCTTATCAATCCCTCTCGGTCTACTGTATTGAGTAACTATGGTTTACTGGCCCCTCGAACCCGAATACGGATCGAGGCAGACCTTGTGAGCAATATTAGTACTGCTTATAACCCAACCCACTCCTTAACAATACTTCTCAGGCTAATGTATGATGTAACTATGATTTCACTGGCCCCTCGTACCCGAAAACGGACTCGGGGTAGACCCAGTGAGCAATATTAGCACATCGTACGACCAGGCCAAAGAAGATGTGGAGTAACTATGGCTTAACTGGCCCTCGAACCCGAAAGAGAATCGAGGCAGACCCAGTAAGCAACGTTAGTACTCCATATAATCCAACCCACTCCTAACAAATCCTTTTCTAGCAGAAGTATGAAGTAACTAGGGTTTTACTGGCCCCCTAAACCGGGAGAAGGATCGAGGCAGACCCAGTGAGTAACGTTAGTACTCCATACAATCCCAACCCACTCCTTACCAATCCATTTGGTTAATATACGAAGTAACTAAGGTTTTACTGGCCCCTCGAACCAGAATGCGGATTGAGGCAGACCCAGTGAGCAACGCTAGTACTCCATATAACCCAACCCACTCCTAACAACTCCTTTCCTAGCAGAAGTAACTAGGGTTTTACTGGCCCCTCAAACCGGAAGACGGATCGAGGCAGACCCTGTGAGTAACGTTAGTACTCCATACTATCCCAACCCACTTCTTACCAATCCCATTCGGGTACTGATTGATAATGAAATTAAAATCTAAACTTGAATAATCCAGCGGAGTCAATGAGATAATATGCAAAAACTTCCCATTATTTCACATAGGAATGACAATACGTGAAGTAGTAAAAAGATTCAATAAAGACAAAAGAAATCAACCCCATTCGCTTCTGCCACGCATTTTAACGATACCTCATATCACAATTGACAATCTGAAAATACTTCAGAAAAAAATAACTGCTTTAAAATAATACTACTCGAACAACTAGAAATCTTAAGTACCTTTACGGAATGTTACGAGATGTTACGGAATGTAACGACATGTTACGAGTTGTAACGGTATGTTACGAGATGTTGGGCATATTACGATTTCGTACGAGGTCATCAGGTGGTGGACAGGCTCAAGTAATCAGAGGTAATTCCGATGAAAAAAAACTAAGAATGACCAAAACACATGGAGTAACTACAGCTAAACTAACCCCTCGAACCCCAATGAGAATCGAGGCAGACCCAGTGAGCAACGTTAATACTCCAAACAGTCCCAACCCACTCCCAACCAATCCTCTCGGGCAGTTGTATGAAGCAACTATGGTTTTACTGGTCCCTCGAACCTGAATACGGATCGAGAGAGACCCAGTGAGCAACGTTAATACTCCATACAATCCCAACCCACTCCCAACCAATCCTCTCGGGCAGTTGTATAAAGCAACTATGGTTTTACTGACCCCTCGAACCTGAATACTGATCGAGGCAGACCCAGTGAGCAACGTTAGTACTCTATACAATCCAAACCCACTCCTTACCAATCCATCTCTGCCAATATGAAGTAAAACTATGGTTCTACTGGCCCTCCATTCTGAATACGGATCGAGGCAGACCCTGTAGGTAACGTTTAGTACTCCATACAGTCCCAACCCACTCCTTACCATCCCTCTCGGGTACTGATTGATAATGAAATTAAGATCTAAACTTGAATATCCAGCGGAGTCTATGAGATAACATGCACAAACTTCCCATTATTTCACATAGGAATGACAATTCGTGAAGTAGAAAAAAGAAACAATAAACACAAAAGAAATCAACCCCATTCGCCTTCGCTTCTGCACACATTGTAACGATACCTCATATCACAATTGACATCTGACAATACTTCAGAAAAAAAATCACTGCTTCAAAATAATACTACTCGAACAACTAGAAATCTTAATCACCTTTACGGTATGTTACGAGATGTTACGGAATGTAACGACATGTTACGAGTTGTTACGGTATGTTTACGAGATGTTGGGCATATTACGATTTCGTACGATCACCTTGTCGTGGTGTACAGGCTCAAGTAATCAGAAGTAATTCCGATGAAAAAAAACTAAGAATGACCAAAATACATGGAGTAAATACAGCTGACGACCCCCCCCTCGAACCCGAATGAGCCCACTCCTTCCCAATCCATCTCTGGCCATATGAAGTAACTATGGTTTTACTAGCCCCTCGGTTCTGAATACGAATCGAGGCAGACCCAGTGAACAACGTAAGTATTCGATACAATCCAAACCCACTCCTTACCAATCCATCTCTGGCCAATATGAAGTAAGTATAATTTGACTGTCCCCCTCGAACCCGAACACGGATCAAGGCAGAACCAGTGAGCAATATTAGTACTGCGTATCACCCAACCCATCCCTTATCATCCCTCTCGGTCTATGTATTGAGTAAACTATGGTTACTGGCCCCTCGAACCCGAATACGGATCGAGGCAGACCCAGTGAGCAACGTTAATACTCCATACAATCCAACCCACTCCCAACCAATCCTCTCGGGCAGTTGTATGAAGCAACTATTTTTTATTACTGGCCCCTCGAACCTGAATACTGATCGAGGCATACCCGGTGAGCAACGTTGTACTCTATACAATCCAAACCCACTCCTACCAATCCATCTCTGCCCAATATGAAGTAACATGGTTTTTACTGGCCCCTCCATTCTGAATACGGATCGAGCAGACCCTGTGAGTAACGTTAGTACTCAAAACGTCCCAACCCACTATTAAAATAACTACTTTAAAATATACTACTCGAACAACTAGAAATCTTAAGCACCAATTCTCACTTAATATATATCTAATATGGAAGTCAATAGTAAGAACATTTCAAACTCGTAGATTCTTGAAAACCAACAATAAATTGAGTCTCATAATCTTTCATCTCGAAAAAATTCAATAAGGAAAGCCTAATAGTAAACTAGTAATGTGATTTTTCACACAATCAATTGCAGCAAAAGAATAGAAAACGCACTACCTGATCTGCCACATATAAAGGTAAAAATTGATAAATCAAATGGTATTGAAAGCAACCAATGATCTTCCGAACAATCTACTGAGGAACTATGAATTAAATATTAGAACGTTCCGTTTTGAAGAAACTGACTGAACTACTCAGTACAGTGTGAAATCGATATAATTTTATCTACCGAAGAAATGAGATTCTGAAAACTAGAATGAGAATAAACGCCTCTCGGGCAGTTGTATGAAGCAACTATGGTTTTACTGGTCCCTCGAACCTGAATACGGATCGAGGCAGATCCAGTGTGCAACAGAAGAATCCGTGTGCACGTTGTACTTCATACAATCCAAACAAATCCAAACCCACTCCTTACCAATCCATCTCTGGCCAATATGAAGTAACATGGTTTTACTGCCCCTCGATTTCTGAATACGGATCGAGGCAGACCGTGAGCAACGTAAGTATTCCATACATCCAAACCCACTCCTTACCAATCCATCTCTGGCCAATATGAATAAGTATAATTTGACTGTCCCCTCGAACCCGAACACGGATCAAGGCAGACCCAGTGAGCAATATTAGTACTGCATATAACCCAACTCACCCCTTATCAATCCCTCTCGGTCTAATGTATTGAGTAACTATGGTTCACTTTAAAATAATACTACTCGAACAACTAGAATTCTTAAGCACCAATTCTCACTTAATATATATATAATATGGAAGTCGATAGTAGGAACATTTTCAAACTCGTAGATTCTTGAAACCAACATAATATGAGTCTCATAATATTTCATCTTGAAAATTCAATTAGGAAAGCCGAAGTGTAAACTAGTAAGTTGAATTTTCACACAATCAATTGCAGCAAAAGAATGATGAAACGCTCTAACCTGATCTGCCACATATAAAGGTAAATGGGCATTGTATCTTCCGAACAAATCTACTGAGGAACTATGAAATTGAAACGTTCCGTTTTGAAGAAACTGACCGAACTACTCAGTACAGTGTGAAATCGATATAATTGTATCTACCGAAGAAATGAGATTCTGAAAACTAGAATGAGATAATAACGAACACAGGGAATTATGAATCCCCAAACTTCACGGATTATGAATTAGCTTGATATGCTAGTTTTCGAAATTACCATAGGTTTGAACATTCACTACAGATAGTTCGAATATCTGAATATCTGAATATCTCAAAAATTTATTTTTATAGATTCGCATTTGATTGGTTAGTACATACATGTGATCTCATGCTTTCATTTCTAATTAAATTGCATCAGTTCTTTCTTCTTCTTTGAGGCAGATAAAAAAGACTTGATTAAATCAAAAAGACTTAATTAAATCAATTTTTATCTATGAAATATGTATATTGTCTGATGTATTTCCAATAAATCCATTAAATTGAATTAGAAATGAAAGCATGAGAATGATTTTTACACAATCAATTGCAACAGAATGAATGATCGCAATCGCACAATACTTATAAGCTTATTCTTTGAATCCTTATTCTTCATTGTAACAGTTGAAAATCTATACCACATTACGTTACTTATAGTTCGGAACCCTTGATCTGTATCTCAGTCATTCTATTTCATAGTTCCTCAATAGATTTGTTCAAAGATACATTGGTTGCCTTAATACCATTTCATTTTATCAATTTTTACTTTCTATGTGGCAGATCAGGTTGTGCGATTCATCATTCTTGTGCTGCAATTGATTGTGTAGAATTCATTTTGCTTCAATTCTTCAATTAATGCATTTAATGGATTTATGGAAATACATCAGACATTATATATATATTCATAGATAAAAATTGATTTAATCAAGTCTTTTTATCTGCCTAAAACAAGAATAAGAACTGATGCAATTTAATTAGAAATGAAAGCATGAGATCACATGTATACTAACCAATCAGTTACGAATCTATAAAAATAAATTTTGAGATATTTCACATATATTCGAACTACTCTGTAGTAAATGTTCAAACCTATGGTTATTTCGAAAACTAGCATATCAAGCTAATCCAGAATCCGTGAAGTTTGGGAGATTCATAATTCACTGTGTTCGTTTATTCTCATTTTAGTTTTCAGAATCTCATTTCTTCGGTAAATAAAATTATATCGATTTCACACTGTACTGAGTAGTTCGGTCAGTTTCTTCAAAACGGAACGTTTTAAATATTCAATTTCATAGTTCCTCAGTTGATTTGTTCGGAAGATACAATACCATTTGATTTTATCAATTTTTACCTTTATATCTGGCAGATCAGGTAGTGCGATTAATCATTCTTTTACTGCAATTGATTGTGTGAAAATTCAAGTTACTAGTTTACTACTTAGGCTTTCCTTATTGAATTTTTCAAGATGAAAGATAATGAGACTCAATATTTATTATTGTTGGTTTTCAAAATCTACGAGTTTGAAAATGTTCCTACTATTGACTTCCATATTATATATATTAAGTGAGAATCGGAGCTCAAGATTTCTAGTTGTTCGAGTAGTATTATTTTAAAGTAGTTATTTTTTTTTCTGAAGTATTTTCAGATTGTCAATTGTGATATGAGGTATCGTTAAAATGTGTGGCAGAAGCGAATGGGGTTAATTTCTTTTGTGTTTATTGAATCTTTTTTCTACTTCACGAATTGTCATTCCTATGTGAAATAATGGGAAGTTTGTGCATGTTATCTCATAGACTTTGCTGGATTATTCAAGTTTAGATCTTAATTTCATTATCAATCAGTACCCGAGAGGGATTGGTAAGGAGTGGGTTGGGACTGTATGGAGTACTAACGTTACTCACAGGGTCTGCCTCGATCCGTATTCAGAATGGAGGGGCCAGTAAAACCATAGTTACTTCATATTGGCCAGAGATGGATTGGTAAGGATTGGGTTTGGATTGTATAGAGTACTAACGTTGCTCACAGGGTCTGCCTCGATACGTATTCAGGTTCGAGGGGCCAGTAAAACCATATTTGCTTCATACAACTGCCCGAGAGGATTGGTTGGGAGTGGGTTGGGATATTATGGAGTATTAACGTTGCTCACTGGGTCTGCCTCGATCCGTATTCGGGTTCGAGGGGCCAGTAAACCATAGTTACTCAATACATTAGACCGAGAGGGATTGATAAGGGGTGGGTTGGGTTATATGCAGTACTAATATTGCTCACTGGGTCTGCCTTGATCCGTGTTCGGGTTCGAGGGGCCAGTCAAATTATACTTACTTCATATTGGTCAGAGATGGATTGGTAAGGAGTGGGTTTGGATTGTATGGAATACTTACGTTGCTCACTGGGTCTGCCTCGATCCGTATTCAGATTCGAGGGGCCAGTAAAACCATAGTTACTCCATATTGGCCAGAGATGGATTGGTAAGGAGTGGGTTTGGGTTTTAAAGAGTACAAACGTTGCTCACTGGGTCTGCCTCGATCCGTATTCAGGTTCGAGGGACCAGTAAAACCATAGTTGCTTCATACAACTGCCCGAGAGGATTGGTTGGAAGTGGGTTGAGATTGTATGGAGTATTAACGTTGCTCACTGGGTCTGCCTCGATTCTCATTCGGGTTCGGAGGGTCAGTTTCTCTGTAGTTACTACATGTGTTTTGGTCATTCTTAGTTTTTTTTCATCGGAATTACTTCTGATTACTTGAGCCTGTACACCACGACAAGGTGATGACCTCGTATCGAATAAACTTGGGAGGAGATGGAAAAATGACATTTTTTCATATATTATTGAAAATGAATCGGTCCCTGTTCCTCCGATCAGAATGATTAATACCTCATTTTATAGGTAAATTAGTTCTCTACAAACGCCCTATTGCCAACTTTTTTCCATAACCCACCGTTTCGAAAATATATCGAATGAACTTGGGAGGAGATGGAAAATGATATTTTTTCATCTATAAATGAAAATAAATCGGTCTCTGTTCATCTGATCAGAATGATTAATACATCATTTTTTAGGTAAATTGATTCTCTACAAAATGTTACGGGATGTTACGGAATGTTACGACCTGTTACGGAATGTTATGACCTGTTACGGGATGGTACGTCATGTTACGAGATGTTACGAAATGATACGAGATGTGAAGACATGTTACGGAAAATTACGACCTGTAACGGGATTTAACGAGATTTTACGATTTTTTACGGTATATTATACGAGATGTAACGGAATGTTACGAAATGTTGAGGTATGTTTCGATAGATGTCACGTTATGTAACGGCATGTTACGATATGTAAAGGGATGTGACGTCATGTTACGAATTTTTATGGAATGTTACGACTTTTCACGGTATGTTACGAGATGTTACGGAATGTAACGACCTGTTACGAGTTGTTACGGTATGTTACGAGATGTTGGGCATATTACGATCTCGTACGAGGTCATCACCTTGTCGTGGTGTACAGGCATAAGTAATTCCGATAAAAAAAAACTAAGAATGACCAAAACACATGGAGTAATTACAGCTAAACTGACCCCTCGAATCCAAATGAGAATCAAGGCAGACCCAGTGAGCAACGTTAATACTCCATACAATCCCAACCCACTCCTTACCAATCCATCTCTGGCCAATATGAAGTAACTATGGTTTTCCTGGCCCCTCGATTCTGAATACGGATCCAGGCAGACCCAGTGAGCAACGTAAGTATTCCATACAATCCAAACCCACTCCTTACCAATCCATTTCTGGCCAATATGAAGTAAGTATAATTTTACTGGCCCCTCGAACCCGAACACGGATCAAGGCAGACACAGTGAGCAATATTACTGCATATAACCCAACCCACCCCTTGTCAATCCCTCTCGGTCTGAAGTATTGAGTAACTATGGTTTACTGGCTCCTCGAACCCGAATACGGATCGAGGCATACCCAGTGAGCAACGTAAGTATTCCATACAATCCAAACCCACTCCTTACCAATCCATCTCTGGCCAATATGAAGTAAGTATAATTTTACTGGCCCCTCGAACCCGAACACGGATCAAGGCAGACCCAGTGAGCAATGTTAGTACTGCATATAACCCAACCCACCCCTTATCAATCCCTCTCGGTCTACTTTATTGAGTAACTATGGTTTACTGGCCCCTCGAACCCGAATACGGATCGAGGCAGACCCAGTGAGCAATATTAGTACTGCTTATAACCCAACCCACTCCTAAACAATCCTTCTCAGGCTAATGTATGAAGTAACTGGCCCCTCGTACCCGAAAACGGACTCGGGGTAGACCCAGTGAGCAATATTAGCACATCGAACGACCAGGCCAAAGAAGATGTGGAGTAACTATGGCTTAACTGGCCCTCGAACCCGAAAGAGAATCGAGGCAGACCCAGTAAGCAACGTTAGTTCTCCATATAATCCAACCCACTCCTAACAAATCCTTTTCTATCAGAAGTATGAAGTAACTAGGGTTTTACTGGCCCCCTAAACCGGGAGACGGATCGAGGCAGACCCAGTGAGTAACGTTAGTACTCCATACAATCCCAACCCACTCCTTACCAATCCATCGGGTTAATATACGAAGTAACTAAGGTTTAACTGGCCCCTCGATCCAGAATACGGATTGAGGCAGACCCAGTGACCAACGCTAGTACTCCATATAACCCAACCCACTCCTAACAACTCCTTTCCTATCAGAAGTAACTAGGGTTTTACTGTTCCCTCAAACCGGAAGACGGATCGAGGCAGACCCTGTGAGTAACGTAAGTACTCCATACTATCCCAACCCACTTCTTACCAATCCCTCTCGGGTACTGATTGATAATGAAACTAAAATCTAAAGTTGAATAATCCAGCGGAGTCAATGAGATAATATGCACAAACTTCCCATTATTTCACATAGGAATGACAATTCGTGAAGTAAAAAAAAGATTCAATAAACACAATAGAAATAAACCCCATTCGCTTCTGCCACGCATTTTAACGATACCTCATATCACAATTGAAAATCTGAAAATACTTCAGAAAAAAAATAACTGCTTTAAAACAATACTACTCGAACAACTAGAAATCTTAAGAACCTTTACGGTATGTTACGAGATGTTACGAGATGTTACGGAATGTAACGACATGTTACTAGTTGTTACGGTATGTTACGAGATGTTGGACATATTACGATTTCGTACGAGGTCATCACCTTGTCGTGGTGTACAGGCTCAAGTAATCAGAAGTAATTCCGATGAAAAAAAAACTAAGAATGACCAAAACACATGGAGTAACTACAGCTAAACTGACCCCTCGAACCCGAATGAGAATCGAGGCAGACCCAGTGAGCAACGTTAATACTCCATACAATCCCAACCCACTCCCAACCAATCCTCTCGGGCAGTTGTATGAAGCAACTATGGTTTTACTGGTCCCTCGAACCTGAATACGGATCGAGGCAGATCCAGTGAGCAACGTAAGTATTCCATACAATCCAAACCCACTCCTTACCAATCCATCTCTGGCCTATTGGCCTATTGAAGTAACTATGGTTTTACTGGCCCCTCGATTCTGAATACGGATCGACGCAGACCCAGTGAGCAACGTTAATACTCCATACAATCCCAACCCACTCCCAACCAATCTTCTCGGGCAGTTGTATGAAGCAACTATGTTTCTACTGGCCCCTCGAACCTGAATACTGATCGAGGCAGACCCAGTGAGCACCGTTAATACTCTATACAATCCAAACCCACTCCTTACCAATCCACCTCTGGCCAATATGAAGTAACTATGGTTTTACTGGCCCCTCCATTCTGAATACGGATCGAGGCAGACCCTGTGAGTAACGTTAGTACTCCATACAGTCCCAACCCACTCCTTACCAATCCCTCTCGGGTACTGATTGATGACGAAATTAAGATCTAAACTTGAATAATCCAGAGGAGTCTATGAGATAACATGCACAAACTTCCCATTATTTCACAAAGGAATGACAATTCGTCAAGTAGAAAAAAGAAACAACAAAAACAAAAGAAATCAACCCCATTCGCTCCTGCCACACATTTTAACGATACCTCATATCACAATTGACAATCTGAAAATACTTGAGAAAAAAAATAACCACTTTAAAATAATACTACCCGAACAACTAGAAATATTAAGCACCAATTATTCTCACTTAATATATATATAATATGGAAGTAAGAACATTTTCAGACTCGTAGATTCTTGAAAACCAACAATTAATATTGAATCTCATAATCTTTCATCTTGAAAATTTCAATAAGGAAAGCCTAAGTAGTAAACTAGTAAAGTGAATTTTTACACAATCAATTGCAACAAAAGAATGATGAAAAGCACTACCTGATCTGCCACATATAAAGGTAAAAATTGATAAAATCAAATGGTATTGAAAGCAACCAATGTATCTTCCGAACAAATCTACTGAGGAACTATGAAATTGAATATTTAAAACGTGCCGTTAAGAAGAAACTGACTGATCTACTCAGTACAGTGTGAAATCGATATAATTTTATCTACCGAAGAAATGAGATTCTGAAAACTAGAATGAGAATAAACGAACACAGTGAATTCGAAATTACCATAGGTTTGAACATTTACTACAGAGTAGTTCGAATATCTGAATATCTCAAAAATTTATTTTTATAGATTCGCAATTGATTGGTTAGTACATAAATGTGATCTCATGCTTTCATTTCTAATTAAATTGCATCAGTTCTTATTCTTCTTTGAGGCAGATAGAAAAGACTTGATTAAATCAAAAAGACTTGATTAAATCAATTTTTATCTATGAAATATATATTTTGTCTGATGTATTTCCATTAAATTGAATTAGAAATGAAAGCATGAGAATGAATTTTTACACAATCAATTGCATTAGAAGAATGATGAATCGCACAACACTTATAAGTTTATAAGCTTTGAACACCTTATTCTTCATTGTAATAGTTTGAAACATATACCACATCACGTTACTTAGTAGATCGGATCCTCTTGATCTGTATCTCAGTCATTCTATTTCATAGTTCCTCAATAGATTTGTTCAGAAGATACATTGGTTGCCTTTAATACCATTTCATTTTATCAATTTTTACCTTTCTATGTGGCAGATCAGGTTGTGCGATTCATCATTCTTCTGCTGCAATTGATTGTGTAAAAATTCATTCTCATGCTTTCATTTCTAATTCAATTTAATGGATTTAATGGAAGTACATCAGACATTATATAAATTTCATAGATAAAAATTGATTTGATCAAGTCTTTTTTATCTACCCCAAAGAATAAGAACTGATGCAATTTAATTAGAAATGAAAGCATGAGATCACATGTATGTACTAACCAATCAATTGCGAATCTATAAAAATGAATTTTTGAGATAATCAGATATTCAGATATTCGAACTACTCTGTAGTAAATGTTCAAACCTATGGTAATTTCGAAAACTAGCATATCAAGCTAATCCAGAATCCGTGAAGTTTGGGAGATTCTCCTTCTAGTTTTCAGAATCTCATTTCTTCGGTAGATAAAATTATATCGATTTCACACTGTACTGAGTAGTTCGGTCAGTTTCTTCAAAACGGAACGTTTTAAATATTCAATTTCATAGTTCCTCAGTAGATTTGTTCGGAAGATACAATACCATTTGATTCTATCAATTTTTACCTTTATATGTGGCAGATCAGGTAGTGCGATTCATCATTCTTTTGATGCAATTGATTGTGTGAAAATTCAACTTACTAGTTTACTACTTAGGCTTTCCTTATTGAATTTTTCGAAATGAAAGATTATGAGACTCAATATTTATTGTTGGTTTTCAAGAATCTACGAGTTTGAAAATGTTCCTACTATTCACTTCCATATTATATATATATTAAGTGAGAATTGGTGCTTAGGATTTCTAGTTGTTCGAGTAGTATTATTTTAAAGTAGTAATTTTTTTTCTGAAGTATTTTCAGATTGTCAATTGTGATATGAGGTATCTTTAAAATGTGTGGCAGAAGCGAATGGGGTTGTTTCTTTTGTGTTTATTGAATCTTTTTTCTACTTCACGAATTGTCATTCCTATGTGAAATAATGGGAAGTTTGTGCATGTTATCTCATAGACTCCGCTGGATTATTCAAGTTTAGATCTTAATTTCATTATCAAACAGTACCCGAGAGGGATTGGTAAGGAGTGTTTTGGAACTGTATGGAGTACTAACGTTACTCACAGGGTCTGCCTCGATCCGTATTCAGGGTCGAGGGGCCAGTAAAACCATAGTTGCTTTTCATACAACTGCCCGAGAGGATTGGTTGGAAGTGGGTTGGGATTGTATGGAGTATTAACGTTGCTCACTGGGTCTGCCTCGATTCTCATTCGGGTTCGAGGGGTCGGTTTCTCTGTAGTTACTACATGTATTTTGGTCATTCTTAGTTTTTTTTCATCGGAAAAACTTCTGATTACTTGAGCCTGTACACCACGACAAGGTGATGACCTCGTATCGAATAAACTTGGGAGGAGATGGAAAAATGACATTTTTTCATCTATTAATAAAAATAAATTGGTCTCTGTTCATCCGATCAGAATGATTAATACCTCATTTTATAGGTAAATTTGTTCTCTACAAACCACTTTTTTCCATAACCCACCGTTTCGAAAATATATCGAATAAACTTGGGAGTAGATGGAAAAATGACATTTTTTCATCTATAAATGAAAATAAATTGGTCTCTGTTCATCCGATCAGAATGATTAATACCTCATTTTATAGGTAAATTAGTTCTCTACAAACGCCCTATTGACCACTTTTTTCCATAACCCACCGTTTCGAAAATATATCGAATAAACTTGGGAGGAGATGGAAAATGATATTTTTTCATCTATTAATGAAATTAAATCGGTCTCTGTTCATCTGATCAGAATGATTAATACATCATTTTTTAGGTAAATTGATTCTCTACAAAATGTTACGGGATGTTACGGAATGTTACGACCTGTTACGGAATGTTATGACCTGTTATGGGATGGTACGTCATGTTACGATTTGTTACGTCATGTTACGAGATGTTACGACTTCTTACGGTATGTTACGAGATGTTACGAAATGATACGAGATGTGAAGACATGTTACGGAAAATTACGATCTGTAACGGGATTTTACGAGATTTCATGATTTTTTACGGTATATTATACGAGATGTAACGGAATGTTACGAAATGTTGAGGTATGTTTCAATAGGTTACAGTATGCTACATAATGTTACGAGATGTTACGAGATGTCACGTTATGTAACGGCATGTTACGATATGTAAAGGGATGTGACGTCATGTTACGAATTTTTATGGAATGTTACGACTTTTTACGAGATGTTAGGGAAGGTAACGACCTGTAACGAGTTGTTACGGTATGTTACGAGATGTTGGGCATATTACGATTTCGTACGAGGTCATCACCTTGTCGTGGTGTACAGGCTCAAGTAATCAGAAGTAGTTCCGATGAAAAAAAACTAAGAATGACCATGACACATGGAGTAACTACAGCTAAACTGAACCCTCGAATCCGAATGAGAATCGAGGCAGACTCAGTGAGCAACTCTATACAATCCAAACCCACTCCTTACCAATCCATCTCTGGCCAATTGAAGTAACTATGGTTTTACTGGCCCCTCGATTCTGAATACGGATCGAGGCAGACCCAGTGAGCAACGTAAGTATTCCATACGATCCATACCCACTCCTTACCAATCCATTTCTGGCCAATATGAAGTGAGTATAATTTTACTGGCCCCTCGAACCCGAACACGGATCAAGGCAGACACAGTGAGCAATATTAGTACTGCATATAACCCAACCCACCCCTTATCAATCCCTCTCGGTCTGAAGTATTGAGTAAATATGGTTTACTGGCTCCTCGAACCCGAATACAGATCGAGGCAGACCCAGTGAGCAACGTAAGTATTCCATACAATCCAAACCCATTCCTTACCAATCCATATCTGGCCAATATGAAGTAAGTCTAATATTACTGGCCCCTCGAACCCGAACACGGATCAAGGCAGACCCAGTGAGCAATATTAGTACTGCATATAACCCAACCCACCCCTTATCAATCCCTCTCGGTCTACTTTATTGAGTAACTATGGTTTACTGGCCCTTCGAACCCGAATACGGATCGAGACAGACCCAGTGAGCAATATTAGTACTGCTTATAACCCAACCCACTCCTCAACAATCCTTCTCAGGTTAATGTATGAAGTAACTATGATTTCACTGGCCCCTCGTACCCGAAAACGGACTCGTGGTAGACCCAGTGAGCAATATTAGCACATCGTACGACCAGGACAAAGAAGATGTGGAGTAACTATGGCTCAACTGGCCCTCGAACCCGAAAGAGAATCGAGGCAGACCCAGTAAGCAACGTTAGTACTCCATATAATCCATACAACTCCTAACAATTCCTTTTCTAGCAGAAGTATGAAATAACTAGGGTTTTACTGGCCCCCTAAACCGGGAGACGGATCGAGGCAGACCTAGTGAGTAACGTTAGTACTCCATACGATCTCAACCCACTCCTTACCAATCCATCGGGTTAATATACGAAGTAACTAAGGTTTTACTGTCCCCTCGAACCAGAATACGGATTGAGGCAGACCCAGTGAGCAACGCTAGTACTCCATATAACCCAACCCACTCCTAACAACTCTTTTCCTAGCAGAAGTATGAAGTAACTAGGGTTTTACTGGCCCCTCAAACCTGAAGACGGATCGAGGCAAACCCTGTGAGTAACGTTAGTACTCCATACTATCCCAACCCACTTCTTACCAATCCCTCTCGGGTACTGATTGATAATGAAATTAAAATCTAAACTTGAATAATCCAGCGGAGTCAATGAGATAACATGCACAAACTTCCCATTATTTCACATAGGAATGACAATTCGTTAAGTAGAAAAAAGATTCAATAAACGCAAAAGAAATCAACCCCACTCGCTTCTGCCACGCATTTTAACGAAACCTCATATCACAATTGACAATCTGAAAATACTTCAGAAAAAAAATAACTGCTTTAAAATAATACTACTCGAACAACTAGAAATCTTTAGCACCTTTACGGTATGTTACGAGTTGTCACGGTATGTTACGAGATGTTGGGCATATTACTATTTCGTACGAGGTCATCACCTTGTCGTGGTGTACAGGCTCAAGTAATCAGAAGTAATTCCGATGAAAAAAAACTAAGAGTGACCAAAACACATGGAGTAACTACAGCTAAACTGATCCCTCGAACCCGAATGAGAATCGAGGCAGACCCAGTGAGCAACGTTAATACTCCATACAAATCCAACCCACTCCCAACCAATTCTCTCGGGCAGTTGTATGAAGCAACTATGGTTTTACTGGTCTCTCGAACCTGAATACGGATCGAGGCAGATCCAGTGAGCAACGTTAGTACTCCTTACAATCCAAACCCACTCCTTACCAATCCATCTCTGGCCAATATGAAGTAACTATGGTTTTACTGGCCCCTCGATTCTGAATACGGATCACGGCAGACCCAGTGAGCAACGTAAGTTTTCCGTACAATCCATACCCACTTACCAATCCATCTCTGGCCAATATGAACTAAGTATAATTTGACTGGCCCCTCGAACCCGAACACGGATCAAGGCAGACCCAGTGAGCAATACTGCATATAACCCAACCCACCCCTTATCAATACCTCTCGGTCTAATGTATTGAGTAATTATGGTTTACTGGCCCCTCGAACCCGAATACGGATTGAGGCAGACCCAGTGAGCAACGTTAATACTCCATACAATCCCAACCCACTCCCAACCAATCCTCTCGGGCAGTTGTATGAAGCAACTATGGTTTTACTGGCCCCTCGAGCCTGAATACGGATCGAGGCAGACCCAGTGAGCAACGTTAGTACTCTATACAATCAAAACCCACTCCTCACCAATCCATCTCAGGCCAATATGAAGTAACTATGGTTTTACTGGCCCCTCGATTCTGAATACGGATCGAGGCAGACCCAGTGAGCAACGTTAGTACTCTATACAATCCAAACCCACTCCTTACCAATCCATCTCTGGCCAATATGAAGTAACTATGGTTTTACCGGCCCCTCCATTCTGAATACGGATCGAGGCAGACCCTGTGAGTAACGTTAGTACGCCATACAGTCCCAACCCACTCCTTACCAATCCTTCTCGGGTACTGATTGATAATGAAATTAAGATCTAAACTTGAATAATCCAGCGGAGTCTATGAGATAGCATGCACAAACTTCCCATTATTTCACATAGGAATGACAATTCGTGAAGTAGAAAAAGAAACAATAAACACGAAAGAAATCAACCCCATTCGCTTCTGCACATTTTAACGATACCTCATATCACAATTAACAATCTGAAAATACTTCAGAAAAAAAATAACAACTTTAAAATAATACTACTCGAACAACTAGAAATCTCAAGCACCAATTCTCACTTAATATATATATATAATATGGAAGTCAATAGTAGGAACATTTTCAAACTCGTCAATTCTTGAAAACCAACAATAAATATTGAGTCTCATAATCTTTCATCTTGAAAAATTCAATAAGGAAAGCCTAAGTAGTAAACTAGTAGGTTGAATTTTTACACAATCAATTGTAGCAAAAGATTGATGAACCGCACTACCTGATCTGCCACATATAAAAGTAAAAATTGATAAAATCAAATGGTATGCTATCTTCCGAACAAATCTACTGAGGAACTATGAAATTTAATATTTAAAACGTTCCGTTTTGAAGAAACTGACTGAACTACTCAGTACAGTGTGAAATCGATATAATTTTATCTACCGAAGAAATGAGATTCTGAAAACTAGAATGAGAATAAACGAACAAAGTGAATTATGAATCTCCCAAACTTCACGGATTCTGAATGAGCTTGATATGCTAGTTTTCGAAATTACCATAGGTTTGAACATTTACTACAGAGTAGTTCGAATATCTGAATATCTGAATATCTCAAAAATTTATTTTTATAGATTCGCAATTGATTGGTTAGTACATACATGTGATCTCATGCTTTCATTTCTAATTAAATTGCATCAGTTCTTATTCTTCTTTGAGGCAGATAAAAAAGACTTGATTAAATCAATTTTTATCTATGAAATATATATATTGTCTGATGTATTTCCATTAAATCCATTAAATTGAATTAGAAATGAAAGCATGAGAATGAATTTTTACACAATCAATTGCAACAGAAGAATGATGAATCGCACAACCTGATCTGCCACATAGAAAGGTAAAAATTGATAAAATGAAATGGTATTAAAGGCAACCAATGTATCTTCTGAACAAATCTATTGAGGAACTATGAAATAGAATATTTGAAATGTTCAGTTTTGAAGAAACTGACTGAGCTACTCAGTACAGTATGAAATCGATATAATTTTATCTACCGAAGAAATGAGATTCTGAAAACTAGAATGAGAATAAACGAACAAAGTGAATTATGAAACTCCTTAACTTCACAGATTCTGAATGAGCTTGATATGTTAGTTTCCGAAATTACTATAGGTTTGAACAGTTACTACTGTGGGATTCGTACTTTTTGTCATATTCTATGTTGTTATAATAGTAGGCGGAAGATAAAAAAAAGAGTTAGTTGTCAATCAGATTATTCAGATTTGGACGTGTTTGTTGAGAAGTTGTATTTCCTCCGATATTGGCTGTTGTTTCGTTAATAAAGTTTTATTAAAATCTCGTAGTAAATTTACATATACCCTAGACAACGTAAAAAAGCCTACATTTGGGGGCTCAACCGGGATATTGAAACAAATCGTCCGGGATAACGAAACAAATTGTCGATTTGGATGAACAGGAGATCTGAACTATTGTGAGTTTGGATCATTGACGAAGAAGAAGACGAAGTAGTGCTGCAAGGCGAGGTGTACCCTTTTCACTAGAGGACGAAGACGAAGTGAGGAAGCCCACGGCGAGAACTTTCAGACGGAAAGCTGGGGCTTGGGTTCCGAACGACAGGTGGAATTGGTATTGGTTTTGCAGTAACAAGGTAGGAGACGTACTGACTGAGAAAGGCTTTTCGAAAGGAATTCATCTACATTTCTATTTTTTAGATTGTCAATTGTGTCATTAAGATTTTTCATTTTGTAAAGGAGTACAGCCACTCAACAAACAATACTCAAGTTCTCAATTGTGATCAGTTGATTACCTTTCATTTTAGGTTTATAGTTCATCGAACTCTTTTCTGTCATCTCGAAATATTTGAAGAATTCTTCATATTTTCAAATTTAGTTAGAGTTTGATATTTTTTAAGATGTTGACTTTAGGAGGTATACCTAAAATTGAATATCAAATAACTCATTCAAGATTATCTGTTGTGAAAGCGTTACATATCATTTGTTACGGAGATGAGGGAGAGCCACGTAAAGGTCGAAAAGCTTTACGGAATTTTTCAGGATTTTCTTGGAATTTAGGTACGGACCTACACTTGGCCAAAGTACGTGATATCACCAAACAGTTGACACTTTCAGACCTGATAGCGGTATGCAATATTCTTGATTTGGAGTATAATGGATCTTCAGATGAAATAGCTGAGCTCATATGTTCATTTTTGATTGAATTTGAATACGCCCAAGAATTAAATAATGATGCTGATGATGTTGATGATATTGCTGAAGATCGACAAGAATTCGAGAAAGAAGATGATCTTGAAGGTACAGAGAGTAGTGAAGGTGAGATAGAAGAGCTGGAAAAATTTAAGTTCGACGTGAGAAGGAACTATAGACGAGAAGGATTTCCACTGACTTTTCGAGATGTGGAAGAAAACATACGACAATTCGATGGAAAAGATGACTATCCGATTAGAAGGTGGATAGAGGATTTTGAAGAGATTGCAGATATAACTGGTTGGAATGAGCTTCAAAAATTAATATTTGGAAAAAAATCATTGATAGGACTTGCGAAGTTGTATATACAATCGCAAAAAGGTATAAGAAGTTGGAGCGTGTTGAAGAAGAGACTACTTGATGAATTTGAAATCAAAGTTACCAGTGCACAGATCCATAAGTTGCTGATGACAAGAAAAAAGAAATTCAATGAAAGTGTTCAAAAATATGTTTTGACTATGAGGGAGATTGCTAGTCGAGGAAATATTGAAACCGAAGTAGTTATTCAATATATTATTGATGGAATACAGGATGAATCTGCAGACAAAATCATACTGTATGGTGCCAGAAACTTTCAAGAGTTCAAAGAGAAGGCTAAGCTTTACGAAACTATCTCCAAGAAGAGGAATGTACGAGGAGGTAACTCTTACGAATCCAAGAGAGAAAATGCGAAGTATCAGGTGAAGAACGAGGCTACGAAAGATGTTGAAAGTAGTACAAAAGATCAGAGGCAAAATGGGAAGCAGCAAAATTGTTATAACTGTGGAAACCGTGGACATAAATGTTATGATTGCCCAGACAAGAGTAAAGGTGTAAAATGTTTCAGCTGCAAAGGATTTGGACATTTGGCATCGAAGTGTCCTGAGAAAAATTCAACTGCACAAAACTCGCATGCTTCAAACCATATGAACACAATTGAAGTAATGCAGAGCAATACTATGACATTGACTATTGAAGGTGTTAGAATATCAGCATTGTTTGACACAGGAAGTAAAATAAGTGTTATGAGACGAGATGTTTATAAGAAATTTTTTGTAGATGAAATGTTATCACTCGACGTCCTTATACTCAAAAGAATTGGGTCAAACAAGGTGAAAACATTGGGATCATTTAAAAAGAACATAGTAGTAAGTGGAGAACTATTTGATATGCTATTCCATGTTGTACCCAAAGAAGTAACTGACTTTGAGGTGATCATTGGAAATGATATTCTGAAAATAGCTGAAGTGTATCTGGGAGACAATGGAATTATTGTACATAAAAAGAAGAATGACAACTTTCTGATGAGGATCACTGTAGATGAAAGTAAACCAGAAAATGAGATTCGCTTAGAACACATAGAAGATGTCAGACACAGGCAAATTGTGAAAGACATGCAAGCGGCCAGTGAGAAGTTGAAGAGGGAGAGATGGATTGAGGGAAGGACTCAGAAGATCAAGGAAATGGCTGTGAAGAGTATAGAGCCCGAAGTGGAGAGGATGGAAAAGAGACATCAAGAGGAATTGTCAAACCTCAGGATGATTCACAAACGCGAGATTGAAGAGATGGAACTCAGAGCGGCTAGAAAGCTACAAGAACACTCGGAGAACCTCAGAGAGCAATTTATAGAAAATAGAGAGAAGGCTTTGGCTCATGAAAGAGATGTTATGAGGTTAAGGTACGAAAAGATGGTTGAATCCGAAGAGAGAAACTACCAGGACCAAAGACGTCGTCTCCTAGCCGACCACTCCAACCGTCTGGCCAAATGCGAAGATCGCAAGGCTCAGGCAGCTGTAGAAAAGGAGAACGCCATAAAACAGGCCCAGAAAGAATTCGAGAAGAAGCTTCAGGCTGCCGCAAGAAGACACGCTAACGAGATCAGGATCGTGAAAGAGACTGCGGTCATCGAGATGGAAAACTGGAAAAATTTCTTCAGGAAGCAGCAGTCGGCCCTGCTTATGAAGAAGGAGACGGCTATACGAAGGGAGTGCAAGAAGGAGAGAGATAGGGAGATCGAGGTTGTTATTGAAAAGTTTGAGAACGAAGCGGGCAAGACCAAATCGCAGATTGAGCAGACGGCAGAGAATTTGGTTAAGATGCAGGAGGAAAATAGAAGTAGTTTTAATAAAAAGAGAAAAAAAAAAGCCAAAAAGTATAAGGTGGGAGACTTAGTTGCTATCAAACGAACTCAGTTTGGCTCCGGATTTGAAGCCTTAGGTTAAATTCGGAACTGAATCCGAGTCGGATTCTTCATAGGATGGCCGAGTGTGGGATTCGTACTTTTTGTTATATTCTATGTTGTTATAATAACGTAGTAATAGTAGGCGGAAGATAAAAAAAAAGAGTTAGTTGTCAATCAGATTATTCAGATTTAGACGTGTTTGTTGAGAAGTTGTATTTCCTCCGATATTGGCTGTTGTTTCGTTAATAAAGTTTTATTAAAATCTCGTAGTAAATTTACATATACCCTAGACAACGTAAAAAAGCCTACACTACTACTAGTTCGAATTTTACTGATCTGAATATCTCAAAAATTAATTTTATAGTTTCGCAATTGATTGGTTTGTACACACATGTGATCTCATGTTCAATTTCCAATAAAATTTCATCTGTTTTTATTCTTCTAAAAGGCAGATAAAAAAGGCTTGATTAAATCAATATTAATCTATGAAATATAGTCTGATGATCTGGTGATCTACCGCAAAGAAGGATGAGAATTGATTAAATAAAGCCTTCTTCATCTTGACTTAGAAATGAAAGCATGGAATGAATTTTTACACAATCGATTGCAACAAAAGAATGGTGAATCGTACTACCTGATCTGCCACATAGAAAAGTAAAAATTGATGAAATCAATTGGAATTGAATGCAACAAATCTATTGAGGAACTATGAACTTAATTATTCGAAATATTCAGTTTTGAAGAAACTGACTGAACTACTCAGTACAGTGTGAAATCGATATAACTTCATCTTAACTACTCAACACATTTCGTAATTTATATATTTCTGGGTACAAAAATGTGAACAAACTAACAAAGTGAAGTATGAATCTCTCGAATACCAAAGATGAAGTGTTCTCTATAGAGAACACTTATAAGCTTATAAGCTTTGAACACCTTATTCTTCATTGTAACAGTTTGAAACATATACCACATTACGTTACTTAGTAGTTCGTATCCTCTTGATCTGTATCTCAGTCATTCTATTTCATAGTTCCTCAATAGATTTGTTCAGAAGATACATTGGTTGCCTTCAATACCATTTCATTTTATCAATTTTTACCTTTCTATGTGGCAAATCAGGTTGTGCGATTCATCATTCTTCAGCTGCAATTGATTGTGTAAAAATTCATTCTCATGCTTTCATTTCTAATTCAATTTAATGGATTTAATGGAAATACATCAGACAATATATATATTTCATGGATTAAATTGATTTAATCAAGTCTTTTTTATCTGCCTCAAAGAAGAATAAGAACTGATGCAATTTAATTAGAAATGAAAGCATGAGATCACATGTATGTACTAACCAATCAATTGCGAATCTATAAAAATAAATTTTTGAGATATTCAGATATTCAGATATTCGAACTACTCTGTAGTAAATGTTCAAACCTATAGTAATTTCGAAAACTAGCATATCAAGCTCATTCAGAATCCGTGAAGTTTGGGAGATTCATAATTCACTTTGTTCGTTTATTCTCATTCTAATTTTCAGAATCTCATTTCTTCGGTAGATAAAATTATATCGATTTCACACTGTACTGAGTAGTTCAGTCAGTTTCTTCAAAACGGAACGTTTCAAAAATTCAATTTCATGGTTCCTCAGTAGATTTGTTCGGAAGATACAATACCATTTGATTTTATCAATTTTCACCTTTATATGTGGCAGATCAGGTAGTGCGATTCATCATTCTTTTGCTGCAATTGATTGTGAAAAAATTCATCTTACTAGTTTACTACTTAGGCTTTCCTTATTGAATTTTTCAAGATGAAAGAATATGAGAGTCAATATTTATTGTTGGTTTTCAAGAATCTACGAGTTTGAAATTGTTCTTACTATTGACTTTCATATTATATATATAATTATGTAATGCCAACCCTGGATTCCTTTAGCCAAGATAATCTTATTACAGCTTTTCTAATTCATATACCTATGTTATAACGTGCATAATTGCAACTCAACATTTCTGCTGACTTTAAACAATATGATTATAAAACTATTGTGAATGCCTCTCTCGAGGAGATTAAGTATCGAGACATTGTACGCTTTGCTTCACTTAATAAAGTTGATTTTTTAAAAATACGGTTTTTCTCCCTAAAAACATAATTGGCGACGAGGTGATGGGATTGTGCCGGTCTTCGTGAAACGAATACGGACTGTCAGTGTTAACTGTTAAGGTGCAACCAAGAACAAGGAGAGGAATACCAGAAGCCCTGATCGACCGAGTAGCGCCCTTCGACAACTTCAACAAAGAAAAATCAAGAACTTCAGAGGTGAGCAAGAGCAAATCCTTTACTTTTTTCCCCAGTTATTTTAACCTGGCCCAAAGTTAAAACCAATTCTAATCCAATTCTTTTTCCCGTACAGTTTTGAGAGTAAAACCTAGGTTTCTTTCCAAAAACCAATCAAATAATTCAATTTATTAATAATTTTTTTCAATCATACATAATTGATTCAATTATAGATAATTTAATCGATAATTTATCGAAACTTAATTTGAAAAATAACAAAATGACACAGGATAATAATACTTTCGAGAGAATGAAGCTGATTAGCCTTTTCGCGCAATCAATAGTTCCATTTGACGGAAACCCCGCAAATTTAACAAGATTTTAAACCATTGCGAAAGATTTTCGAATAAATTCAAATCAAATGATGCATTACTTAATGAAGCAATAATAGATATCATTAAAAGTAAATTAATAGGTACAGCTAGTGAAATAGTGAGCAGCAATGAACGCATCACTTCTAGCTGGACAGATTTAAAAAAATTCCTCAAATTGAAATTTGAAGAGAAAATTAGTTTAACTGTATTATTTTGGGATCTCCAGAATGCCCAAAGATTTAGAAATGAAAATGACTTAGAATTCCTAGAAAAAATTGTCGATTTAAACAACAAATATGAGTATCAAGTGGAGTTATCCGAATTGAGTATAGTTGAAAAAGAACAAGAAAAAAATATTGCATCTAGAGTAGCCACTAGAGTTTTACTTTACAACATTAACCCTGAATTACGAACTGCACTGAGAGGTCATGGTATAATGAATTACGATGACATGGTCAATTTTATTAGGCAAGATTTTTATTATTATCAGCAACCTTTTTTACATTATAAAACACAAGTTTCTCAAAAACCTAACAATTTTCCGAATTCAAACAAACGCCAAACGCAAAACCCAATGCAGTACCCAATACAGAGAAAATTTCCTAATCAATTTCAACCACATTTTAAACCACCACAAAATGAATTTCCTCCACAACCTATCCAATTTACACAACGCCCAGTAACTCATCATTTCCCTACCAGACAATGTTTTAAAAAAGTATATAGGTATAATCTGTTATGTATACATGGACGATGTAGTTATTTTTTCGGATACTGAAGAACAACATTTGGCAGATATCCATACCATCTTAGAAGCACTCAAAATTGATAATTTAAAAATCCAACTTGATAAATGCCATTTTTTCAAAACTGAAATTGAATTTTTAGGTCACATTATCACACCTCAAGGAATTAAACCAAACCCTAATAAATTGAAAGCTATTACTGACTTTCCAATTCCAAAAACTCAAAGAGAAATTAAATCGTTCCTCGGATTAATAGGTTATTACAGAAAATTCATTCCAAATTTCGCTAAATTAACGAAACCTCTAACATTATGCCTGAGAAAAGATGCAAAAATTAACATTGACGATTTAAATTACATCGAAGCATTTGAAACTTGTAAGCGGAATCTAATGAACGATCCAATATTAAGTTACCCTGACTTTGATAAACCTTTTATTCTCACGACAGACACATCCGGTTATGCAATAGGATCAGTTCTATCGCAAGGAAATTCCCCGAACGATCTTCCAATTGCATTCGCAAGTAGAACGCTAAATGACGCCGAAACAAGATACAGTACGATAGAAAAAGAACTGTTAGCTATCGTATGGTCATGCAAATATTTCCGACAATATCTCTACGGACGCAAATTCACGATTTACACAGACCATAAACCTTTATGTTGGTTATTTTCTTTAAAGGAGCCAAATTCCAGACTAATGAGATGGCGTATTCAGTTAGAAGAATTCGACTACGAAATTAAATACAAAAAAGGTTCGACAAATAACGCAGACGCACTTTCGAGGATTAAAATTGACAAAAATAATATCGAAATTAATGGTATTGAAGATGATTTAGATTCAATTGCAAATCAAATAACGACCGAAGAATTAGACGATTGTTTGAATTTACTTAATGCAAATAACCAGACTGAAACCCCTAGTACTAGTCAAAATGACAATATTATAGATTTCGAAACAGACGACATAACTGTTCACAGTACTTTAGAAAATCCTATTCTCGAATTACCTATTACCGAAAGAAGTTTAAATTCTGCTGCCCTACAAATAATTTTCAAAACGACTCCAAATTATAAAGTAACAAAATCAAAAATTTTTGGTGATAAACTTAGATTCAGAGTTTCCATCAACCAAATTGAAAATGATTTCATAAAATTCATCAAGGAATTTATTCAACCTAAAAAAGCATACACTTTGTATTTTGCCTCTCAAGAATTAGAAAAACCACTTATACGAATTCTACAGGAAAAATTCGATTATAAATCTTATGACTTAAAAATTTCCAAAATTTTTCTAGAAGACGTAGAAGACAAAGAAGAACAACTTCTTCGCATACAACAATACCACGAGACAAAAACTATCCATCGCGGATTACGAGAAAATCTTATAAGTCTAAAACGTAAATATTACTGGCCCAACATGGACAAAGACGTTAGGATATACATAAATTCTTGTGAATTATGTCAGAAAAATAAATACGAACGTACCCCAATCCAAATTCAATTCAGACCCAACCCTATCGGAACGAAACCATTTACGCACGTTTACTGCGACACGATTAGGTTCAATCAAACGTATTGCCTTAGTATCGTAGACTCATTTTCAAGATTAGGACAATGTTATACATTAATTCAAAAAACAGGAACAGAAATCTTAGACAAGTTATTAATTTTCTTTAGCCATTACGGAATTCCTAACAAAATTACATGTGATAATGGTCTCGAATTCAAGAACAACGTTATACAAGATTTTTGTAAAGTTCACAAAATCGAAATTCATTACATTACAAACTATAATCCCAATTCCAATGCCATAGTTGAACGATTTCATTCCACATTAATAGAACAATTGAGGACAATTACAGACAAAAATTTGACTTTCCAAAATAGATTATCTCAAGCATTACTCAGTTACAATAATTCAAACCATGCGAGCTTAGAAATGACCCCTATGCAAATAATTAAGGCAGACTTGAACTACTCATTACCTATTGAACAAACACATAATGAACGATTACAAAATTACGTGGAAAATTACGTCGAAAATTTGAATGACATAACGAAACATTTGGAACAAAATAGGCAAAAAAATATTCAACGCTTAGAAAAAACTAATGAAAAACGATCAGCAAAGGAAGACCACCCTTTAAACAAAAACCCAACCTACATCAAAAATCCTATGACACGAAAATTAGATCCCCCATTCAAAAAAATTGATGCCTGTGAAATAGATAAAAATCGAATCCAAGATAAGAAAAACAAGCATATCTACCATAAAAAAATCATGAAACAGAGAAAAAACTAGTTTCAAAATTTTGTTACAGATCCAAAATGGAATACACTTTCATACTTTTCATACTTCTCGGAATAATAACCTTCTCGATATCCCTTGAAATTATCCAAATCCAAAATAGCATACTACCCATTTCATTAGGTAAAGCCTACGTAACTCACAAAAACTTGCAACTTTTATACCATATTGACCTAGCCAAAATCGAACAAATCATAATTAATTATCAAACTGAAATAGACAACTACAAAAACTCAAAATTGAATTTCGCACAAACTGCAAATTATCGATATTTAAGACACTCTAACGAAATAAACCTGAATGCATTAGAAGAACTTTTGAACGAAAAAATACGAATCAAAAGAGGATTAATAAACTTAGGTGGAAAAATTTCAAAATTTCTATTCGGAACGCTCGATTCTGATGACGAAGCTTTATATCAAAGTTATTTCAACAGTATCAAAAATAACGAACAAATATTATTTCGAAATCAAAAACAAATCGCAACTATAGTGAATGACTTGAAAAATAAGTATATCAGTAAATTCCAGAAAATGTCAGAAAATCTTAAATTGTTTCAGATAGTACCTGAACTGCATGAAGTACAACAAATGCACCTTTTGATTTTCGAATTGAAAGACATAAAAAATATCTTAGACGAAATACAAACAGCTGTTAGCTTTGCGAGGTTACATTTATTGCACGAATCAGTTTTACCATATTCCAAATTTCTAGAATTGATCAAAAATGAGAATATTATACCAGTTCATCACCTGAAAGACTATTATCAATTATTGTGTCACACGAAAGTTATTTTCAAAAACAAAATTTTATTATTTCTGATTTCAATTCCATTAGTTCAAAAAGAATATTATGATCTATACAAATTTTACTATCTCCCTCAAAATAATGAATCCCTTCCATATAGCAATCCTTATTTGCTCTCGCAAGAAGTAAAGCTGAAATGGTCCACCAAACACTGCCATCCAGTGGAAAACGACTACTTATGCGATCAAGACTCACTAGAAAAAATTCCGAAGTGCCTGGAAAATATTCTCACCAACCACACCGAAAATTGCCAGAGAATACCAAAAATTCCAACCCAGGACTTGAAGATCCTAGAAGATGGAAGCATTCTCTCAATTCAAAATGAGAAAATAATCGAAAAATGTCCATTGCAAACGAAACATCATTTCCTTCCTACGATGGCCATTCTACGTACCAAATGTACCATCAGTAACAAAGAAAAGGAAATAGTTCCAACCACAAATATCAGCGAAGAGAGAATCGTCCTTCTACAAACACCACACAAGTTACCCCAGGAATACACAAAAGAAGAACATCAACCAGAAGACGACATCCCCGACATCGAATTGGAAGAAACCAACCAGTGGAATCTTCCTCAGACTGCATTTAATTCATTTTTCTATTTGATAATTCTAATAATTATAATAACTACTTTTTACTTTATTTTCAAGCTTGCTTTATCCAAAAATAATTTATGTAAAAATAAAGCTACACCCATAGGTGATACCTTTAACCAAAATGGGGAGGAATTATGTAATGCCAAACCTGGATTCCTTTAGCCAAGATAATCTTATTACAGCTTTTCTAATTCATATACCTATGTTATAAAGTGCATAATTGCAACTCAACATTTCTGCTGACTTTAATCAATATGATTATAAAACTATTGTGAATGCCTCTCTCGAGGAGATTAAGTATCGAGACATTGTACGCTTTGTTTCACTTAATAAAGTTGATTTTTTTAAAATACGGTTTTTCTCCCTAAAAACATAATTATATATTAAGTGAGAATTGGTGCTTAAGATTTCTAGTTGTTTGAGTAGTATTATTTTAAAGTAGTTATTTTTTTTTTGAAGTATTTTCAGATTGTCAATTGTGATATGAGGTATCGTTAAAATGTGTGGCAGAGGCGAATGAGGTTGATTTCTTTTGTGTTTATTGAATCTTTTTTCTACTTCACGAATTGTCATTCCTATGTGAAGTAATGGAAAGTTTGTGCATGTTATCTCAAAGACTCCGCTGGATTATTCAAGTTTAGATCTTAATTTCATTATCAATCAGTACCCGAGAGGGATTATCGGTAAGGAGTGGGTTGGGACTGTATGGAGTACTAACGTTACTCACAGGGTCTGCCTCGATCCGTATTCAGAATGGAGGGGCCAGTAAAACCATAGTTACTTCATATTGGCCAGAGATGGATTGGTAAGGAGTGGGTTTGGATTGTATAGAGTTTTAACGTTGCTCACTGGGTCTGCCTCGATCCGTATTCAGGTTCGGGGGCCAGTAAAACCCTAGTTGCTTCATACAACTGCCCGAGAGGATTGATTGGGAGTGGGTTGGGATTGTATGGAGTATTAACGTTGCTCACTGGGTCTGCCTCGATCCGTATTCGGGTTCGAGGGGCCAGTAAACCATAGTTACTCAATACTTTAGACCGAAAGGGATTGATAAGGGGTGGGTTGGGTTATATGCAGTACTAATATTGCTCACTGGGTCTGCCTTGATCCGTGTTCGGGTTCGAGGGGCCAGTAAAATTATACTTACTTCATATTGGCCAGAGATGGATTGGTAAGGAGTGGGTTTGGGTTGTATAGAATACTTACGTTGCTCACTGGGTCTGCCTCGATCCGTATTCAGAATCGAGGGGCCAGTAAAACCATAGTTACTTCATATTGGCCAGAGATGGATTGGTAAGGAGTGGGATTGGATTGTATAGAGTACTAACGTTGCTCACTGGGTCTGCCTCGATCCGTATTCAGGTTCGAGGGGCCAGTAAAACCATAGTTGCTTCATACAACTGCACGAGAGGATTGGTTGGGAGTGGGTTGGGATTGTATGGAGTATTAACGTTGCTCACTGGGTCTGCCTCGATTCTTATTCGTGTTCGAGGGGTCAGTTTAGCTGTAGTTACTCCATGTGTTTTGGTCATTCTTAGTTTTTTTTCATCGGAATTACTTCTGATTACTTGAGCCTGTACACCACGACAAGGTGATGACCTCGTACGAAATCGTAATATGCCCAACATCTCGTAACATACCGTAACAACTCGTAACAGGTCGTTACATTCCGTAACATCTCGTAACATACCGTAAAAAGTCGTAACATTCCATAAAAATTCGTAACATGACGTCACATCCCTTTACATATCGTAACATGCCGTTACATAACGTGACATCTCCTAATATCTCGTAACATTTTGTAACATGCTGTAACCTATCGAAACATGCCTTAACATTTCGTAACATTCCGTTACATCTCGTATAATATACCGTAAAAAATCTTAAAATCTCGTAAAATCTCGTTACAGGTCTTAATTTTTCGTAACATGTCTTCACATCTCGTATCATTTCGTAACATCTCGTAGCATACCGTAAAAAGTCGTAAAATCTCGTAACATGACGTAACAAATCGTAACATGACGTACCATCCCGTAACAGGTCATAACATTCCGTAACAGGTCGTAATATTCCGTAACATCTCGTAACATTTTGTAGAGAATCAATTTACCTAAAAAATGAGGTATTGATCATTCTGATCAGATGAACAGAGACCGATTTATTTTCATTAATAGATGAAAAAATATCATTTTCCATCTCCTCCCAAAATTATTCGATATATTTTCGAAACGGTGGGTTATGGAAAAAAGTGGTCAGAAGGGCGTTTGTAGAGAACTAATTTACCTATAAAATGAGGTATTAATCATTCTGATCGGATGAACAGAGACCAATTTATTTTCATTAATAGATGAAAAAATGTCATTTTTCCATCTCCTCCCAAGTTTATTCGATATATTTTCGAAACGGTGGGTTATGGTCAATAGGGCGTTTGTAGAGAATTAATTTACCTATAAAATAAGGTATTAATCATTCTGATCGGATGAACAGAGACCGATTTATTTTCAATAATAGATGAAAAAATGTCATTTTTCCATCTCCTCCCAAGTTTGATACGAGATGTGAAGACATGTTACGGAAAATTACGACCTGTAACGGGATTTTACGAGATTTCACGATTTTTTACGGTATATGATACGAGATGTAACGGAATGTTACGAAATGTTGAGGTATGTTTCGATATGTAAAGGGATGTGACGTCATGTTACGGATTTTTATGGAATGTTACGACTTTTCACGGTATGTTACGAGATGTCACGGAATGTAACGACCTGTTACGAGTTGTTACGGTATGTTACGAGATGTTGGGCATATTACGATTTCCTACGAGTTCATCACCTTGTCGTGGTGTACAGGCTCAAGTAATCAGAAGTAATTCCGATGAAAAAAACTAAGAATGACCAAAACACATGGAGTAACTACAGCTTAACTGACCCCTCGAATCCGAATGAGAATCGAGGCAGACCCAGTGAGCAACGTTAATACTCCATACAATACCAACCCACTCCCAACCAATCCTCTCGGGCAGTTGTATGAAGCAACTATGGTTTTACTGGCCGCTCGAACGGATCGAGGCAGACCCTGTGAGCAACGTTAGTACTCTATACAATCCAAACCCACTCCTTACCAATCCATCTCTGGCCAATATGAAGTAACTATGGTTTTACTGGCCTCTCGATTCTGAATACGGATCGAGGCAGACCCAGTGAGCAACGTAAGTATTCCATACAATCCAAACCCACTCCTTACCAATCCATTTCTGGCCAATATGAAGTAAGTATAATTTTACTGGCCCCTCGAACCCGAACACGGATCAAGGCAGACACAGTAAGCAATATTACTGCATATAACCCAACCCACCTCTTATCAATCCTTCTCGGTCTACTGTATTGAGTAACTATGGTTTACTGGCCCCTCGAACCCGAATACATATCGAGGCAGACCCAGTGAGCAATATTAGTACTGCTTATAACCCAACCCACTCCTTAACAATCCTTCTCAGGCTAATGTATGAAGTTACTATCATTTCACTGGCCCCTCGTACCCGAAAACGGACTCGGGGTAGACCCAGTGAGCAATATTAGCACATCGTACGACCAGGCCAAAGAAGATGTGGAGTAACTATGGCTTAACTGGCCCTCGAACTCGAAAGAGAATCGAGGCAGACCCAGTAAGCAACGTTACTACTCCATATAATCCAACCCACTCCTAACAAATCCTTTTCAAGCAGAAGTATGAAGTAACTAGGGTTTTACTGGCCCCCTAATCTGGGAGACGGATTGAGGCAGACCCAGTGAGTAACGTTAGTACTCCATACAATCCCAACCCACTCCTTACCAATCCATCGCGTTAATATACGGAGAAACTAAGGTTTTACTGGCCCCTTGAACCAGAATACGGATTGAGGCAGACCCAGTGAGCAACGCTAGTACTCCATATAACCCAACCCACTCCTAACAACTCCTTTCCTAGCAGAAGTAACTAGGGTTTTACTGGCCCCCCAAAACGGAAGACGGATCGAGGCAGACCTTGTGAGTAACGTTAGTACTCCATACTATCCCAACCCACTTCTTACCAATCCCTCTCGGGTACTGATTGATAATGAAATTAAAATCTAAACTTGAATAATCCAGCGGAGTCAATGAGATAATATGCACAAACTTCCCATTATTTCACATAGGAATGACAATTCGTGAAGTAGAAAAAAGATTCAGTAAGCACAAGAGAAATCAACCCCATTCGATTCTGCCACGCATTTTAACGATACCTCATATCACAATTGACAATCTGAAAATACTTCAGAAAAAAAAAAACTGCTTTAAAATAATACTACTCGAACAACTAGCAATCTTAAGCACCTTTACGGTATGTTACGAGATGTTGGGCATATTACGATTTCGTACGAGGTCATCACCTTGTCGTGGTGTACAGGCTCAAGTAATCAGAAGTAATTCCGATGAAAAAAAACTAAGAATGACCAAAACACATGGAGTAACTACAGCTAAACTGACCCCTCGAACCCGAATGAGAATCGAGGCAGACCCAGTGAGCAACGTTAATACTCCATACAATCCCAACCCACTCCCAACCAATCCTCTCGGGCAGTTGTATGAAGCAACTATGGTTTTACTGGCCCCTCGAACCTGAATACGGATCGAGGCAGATCCAGTGAGCAACGTTAGTACTTCATACAATCCAAACCCACTCCTTACCAATCCATCTCTGGCCAATATGAAGTAACTATGGTTTCACTGGCCCCTCGATTCTGAATACGGATCGAGGCAGACCCAGTGAGCAACGTGAGTATTCCATACAATCCAAACCCACTCCTTAACAATCCATCTCTGGTCAATATGAAGTAAGTATAATTTGACTGGCCCCTCGAACCCGAACACGGATCAAGGCAGACCCAGTGAGCAATATTAGTACTGCATATAACCCAACCCACCCCTTATCAATCCCTCTCGGTCTAATGTATTGAGTAACTATGGTTTCCTGGCCCCTCGAACCCGAATACGGATCGAGGCAGACCCAGTGAGCAACGTTAATACTCCATACAATCCCAACCCACTCCCAACCAATCCTCTCGGGCAGTTGTATGAAGCAACTATGGTTTTACTGGCCCCTCGAACCTGAATACTGATCGAGGCAGACCCAGTGAGCAACGTTAGTACTCTATACAATCCAAACCCACTCCTTACCAATCCATCTCTGGCCAATATGAAGTAACTATGGTTTTACTGGCCCCTCCATTCTGAATACGGATCGAAGCAGGCCCTGTGAGTAACGTTAGTACTCCATACAGTCCCAACCCACTCCTTACCAATCCCTCTCGGGTACTGATTGATAATGAAATTAAGATCTAAACTTGAATAATCCAGCGGAGTCTATGAGATAACATGCACAAACTTCCCATTATTTCACATAGGAATGACAATTCGTGAAGTAGAAAAAAGAAACAATAAACACAAAAGAAATCAACCCCATTCGCTTCTGCCACACATTTTAACGATACCTCATATCACAATTGACAATCTGAAAATACTTCAGAAAAAAAATAATCCTTCTCGGTCTAATGTATAGAGTAACTATGGTTTACTGGCCCCTCGAACCCGAATACGGATAGAGGCAGACCCAGTGAGCAACGTTCAGTTCATCATCAGTTCATCCGATCAGAATGATTAATATCTCATTTTATAGGTAAATTAATTCTCTACAAACGCTCTGTTGACCACTTTCTTCCATAACCTTCCCTTCTGAAAATATATCGAATAAACATGGGAGGAGATGAAAAATGACATTTTTTTATCTATTAATGAAAATAAATGGGTCTCTGTTCATCCGATCAAAATGACTAGTAGCTAGCTCATGTTATAGGTGAATTAATTCTCTACAAACCACTTTTTTCCATAACCTACCGTTTTGAAAATATATCTAATAAACTTCTGAGGAGATGGAAAATGCCATTTTTTCATCTATTAATGAAAATAAATCGGTCTCTGTTCATCCGATCAGAATGATTAATACCTCATTTCATAGGTAAATTAATTTTCTACGAACGCCCTTCTGACCACTCTTTTCTATAACCTACCGTTTTGAAAATATATCGAATAAACTTGGGAGGAGATGGAAAATGACATTTTTCATCTATTAATGAGAATAAATCGGTCTCTGTTCATCCGATCAGAATGATTGATGCCTCATTATATAGGAAAATTAATTCTCTACAAATGCCTTTCTGACCACTTTTTTCCATAACCTACCGTTTTGAAAATATATCGAATAAACTTGGGAGGAGATGAAAAATGACATTTTTTCATCTATTAATGAAAATAAATCGGTCTCTGTTCATCCGATCAGAAAGATTAATACCTCATTTTTTAGGTAAATTAATTCTCTATGAACGCCCTATCGACCACTTTTTGGCATAACCTACCGTTTTGACAATATATGGAATAAACTTGGGAGGAGATGGAAAATGACATTTTTTCATTTATTAATGAAAATAAATCGGTCTCTGTTCATCCGATCAGAATGATTAATACCTCATTTTTTAGGTAAATTGATTCTCTACAAAAGCCCTATTGACCACTTTTTTCCATAACCCACCGTTTTGAAAATATATCGAATAAACTTGAAAGGAGATGGAAAATGATATTTTTTCATTTATTAATGAAAAAAAATCGGTCTCTGTTCATCTGATCAAAATGATTGATACCTCATTTTTCAGGTAAATTGATTCTCTACAAAAGCCCTATTGACCACTTTTTTCCATAACCCACCGTTTTGAAAATATATCGAATAAACTTGAAAGGAGATGGAAAATGATATTTTTTCATTTATTAATGAAAATAAATCGGTCTCTGTTCATCTGATCAGAATGATTGATACCTCATTTGATGGATAAATTGATTCCCTACAAAAGCCCTAGTGACCACTTTTCTCCATAACCTACTGTTTTGAAAATATATCGAATAAACTTGGGAGGAGATGGAAAATGAAATTTTTTCATCTATTAATGAAAATAATTCGGTCTCTGTTCATCCGATCAGAATAATTAATACGTCAATTTCTAGGTAAATTAATTCTCTACGAACGCCCTATTGACCACATTTTTCCATAACCTACCGTTTTGAAAATATATCGAATAAACTTGGGAGGAGATGGAAAAATGACATTTTTTCATCTATTATTGAACATAAATCGGTCTCTGTTCATCCGATCAGAATGATTAATACCTCATTTTATAGGTAAATTAGTTCTCTACAAACGCCCTATTGACCACTTTTTTCCATAACCCACCGTTTCGAAAATATATCGAATAAATTTGGGAGGGGATGGAAAAATGACATTTTTTCATCTATTAATGAAAATAAATCGGTCTCTGTTCATCTGATCAGAATGATTAATACCTCATTTTTTAGGTATATTGATTCTCTACAAAATGTTACGAGATGTTACGGAATGTTACGACCTGTTATGGAATGTTATGACCTGTTACGGAATGGTACGTCATGTTACGATTTGTTACGTCATGTTACGAGATGTTACGACTTTTTTACGGTATGTTTCGAGATGTTACGAAATGATACGAGTTGTGAAGACATGTTACGGAAAATTACGACCTGTAACGGGATTTTACGAGATTGTGATGATTTTTTACGGTATATTATACGAGATGCAACGAAATGTTACGAAATGTTAATGCATGTTTCGATAGGTTACAGCATGTTACAAAATGTTACGAGATATTACGGGATGTCACGTTATGTAACGACATGTTACGATATGTAAAGGGATGTGACGTCATGTTACGAATTTTTATGGAATGTTACGACTTTTTACGGTATGTACGGTATGTTACGGAATGTAACGACCTGTTAGGAGTTGTTACGGTATGTTACGAGATGTTGGGCATATTACGATTTCGTACGAGGTCATCGACTTGTCGTGGTGTACAGGCTCAAGTAATCAGAAGTATTTCCGATGAAAAAAAACTAAGAATGACCAAAACACATGGAGTAACTACAGCTAAACTAACCCCTCGAACCCGATGATAAATACCTCATTTTATAAGTAAATTAATTCTCTACAAACGCCCTATTGACCACTTTTTTCCATAACCCACCGTTTCGAAAATATATCGAATAAACTTAGGAGGAGATGGAAAAATGACACTTTTTCATCTATCAATGAAAATAAATTGTTCCGAATAAATGAAAGATTTCGTGTCTACTCCAAAAATTGGTTTAATTGAACTGTGCTACATGTTTCGACCCTTACAACTTAGGGTCATCTTCAGACTTGTGGGACAGGAAAACAACACAAACGTCTGTGTTAGTTTGGCTGCTTTGGTGGTGTTCCTGATTTTTACTCTAGCGAACTTGGGCTGTAAGTTCTCTCTGAGGCATGACGTCAAAAACCAAATACTTAAAGTAATTAACTTCACCTGTATTCTCAGATGTTGGTATTGATGGATTCTTTTGCTTCGACCAGCATTAATATCAGATATATTGTCCATCATATTGATTGGAGCTATTATTTATTCCGAATAAATGAAAGATTTCGTGTCTACTCCAAAAATTGGTTTAATTGAACTGTGCTACATGTTTCGACCCTTACAACTTAGGGTCATCTTCAGGCTTGTGGGACAGGAAAACAACACAAACGTCTGTGTTAGTTTGGCTGCTTTGGTGGTGTTCCTGATTTTTACTCTAGCGAACTTGGGCTGTAAGTTCTCTCTGAGGCATGACGTCAAAAACCAAATACTTAAAGTAATTAACTTCACCTGTATCCTCAGATGTTGGTATTGATGGATTCTTTTGCTTCGACCAGCATTAATATCAGATATGTTGTCCATCATATTAATTGGAGCTATTATTTATTCCGAATAAATGAAAGATTTCGTGTCTACTCCAAAAATTGGTTTAATTGAACTGTGCTACATGTTTCGACCCTTACAACTTAGGGTCATCTTCAGGCTTGTGGGACAGGAAAACAACACAAACTTGGGCTGTAAGTTCTCTCTGAGGCATGACGTCAAAAACCAAATACTTAAAGTAATTAACTTCACCTGTATTCTCAGATGTTGGTATTGATGGATTCTTTTGCTTCGACCAGCATTAATATCAGATATGTTGTCCATCATATTGATTGGAGCTATTATTTATTCCGAATAAATGAAAGATTTCGTGTCTACTCCAAAAATTGGTTTAATTGAACTGTGCTACATGTTTCGACCCTTACAACTTAGGGTCATCTTCAGGCTTGTGGGACAGGAAAACAACACAAACGTCTGTGTTAGTTTGGCTGCTTTGGTGGTGTTCCTGATTTTTACTCTAGCGAACTTGGGCTGTAAGTTCTCTCTGAGGCATGACGTCAAAAACCAAATACTTAAAGTAATTAACTTCACCTGTATTCTCAGATGTTGGTATTGATGGATTCTTTTGCTTCGACCAGCATTAATATCAGATATGTTGTCCATCATATTAATTGGAGCTATTATTTATTCCGAATAAATGAAAGATTTCGTGTCTACTCCAAAAATTGGTTTAATTGAACTGTGCTACATGTTTCGACCCTTACAACTTAGGGTCATCTTCAGGCTTGTGGGACAGGAAAACAACACAAACGTCTGTGTTAGTTTGGCTGCTTTGGTGGTGTTCCTGATTTTTACTCCAGCGAACTTGGGCTGTAAGTTCTCTCTGAGGCATGACGTCAAAAACCAAATACTTAAAGTAATTAACTTCACCTGTATTCTCAGATGTTGGTATTGATGGATTCTTTTGCTTCGACCAGCATTAATATCAGATATGTTGTCCATCATATTGATTGGAGCTATTATTTATTCCGAATAAATGAAAGATTTCGTGTCTACTCCAAAAATTGGTTTAATTGAACTGTGCTACATGTTTCGACCCTTACAACTTAGGGTCATCTTCAGGCTTGTGGGACAGGAAAACAACACAAACGTCTGTGTTAGTTTGGCTGCTTTGGTGGTGTTCCTGATTTTTACTCTAGCGAACTTGGGCTGTAAGTTCTCTCTGAGGCATGACGTCAAAAACCAAATACTTAAAGTAATTAACTTCACCTGTATTCTCAGATGTTGGTATTGATGGATTCTTTTGCTTCGACCAGCATTAATATCAGATATGTTGTCCATCATATTAATTGGAGCTATTATTTATTCCGAATAAATGAAAGATTTCGTGTCTACTCCAAAAATTGGTTTAATTGAACTGTGCTACATGTTTCGACCCTTACAACTTAGGGTCATCTTCAGGCTTGTGGGACAGGAAAACAACACAAACGTCTGTGTTAGTTTGGCTGCTTTGGTGGTGTTCCTGATTTTTACTCCAGCGAACTTGGGCTGTAAGTTCTCTCTGAGGCATGACGTCAAAAACCAAATACTTAAAGTAATTAACTTCACCTGTATTCTCAGATGTTGGTATTGATGGATTCTTTTGCTTCGACCAGCATTAATATCAGATATGTTGTCCATCATATTGATTGGAGCTATTATTTATTCCGAATAAATGAAAGATTTCGTGTCTACTCCAAAAATTGGTTTAATTGAACTGTGCTACATGTTTCGACCCTTACAACTTAGGGTCATCTTCAGGCTTGTGGGACAGGAAAACAACACAAACGTCTGTGTTAGTTTGGCTGCTTTGGTGGTGTTCCTGATTTTTACTCTAGCGAACTTGGGCTGTAAGTTCTCTCTGAGGCATGACGTCAAAAACCAAATATTAAAAGTAATTAACTTCACCTGTATTCTCAGATGTTGGTATTGATGGATTCTTTTGCTTCGACCAGCATTATTATCAGATATGTTGTCCATCATATTAATTGGAGCTATTATTTATTCCGAATAAATGAAAGATTTCGTGTCTACTCCAAAAATTGGTTTAATTGAACTGTGCTACATGTTTCGACCCTTACAACTTAGGGTCATCTTCAGGCTTGTGGGACAGGAAAACAACACAAACGTCTGTGTTAGTTTGGCTGCTTTGGTGGTGTTCCTGATTTTTACTCCAGCGAACTTGGGCTGTAAGTTCTCTCTGAGGCATGACGTCAAAAACCAAATACTTAAAGTAATTAACTTCACCTGTATTCTCAGATGTTGGTATTGATGGATTCTTTTGCTTCGACCAGCATTAATATCAGATATGTTGTCCATCATATTGATTGGAGCTATTATTTATTCCGAATAAATGAAAGATTTCGTGTCTACTCCAAAAATTGGTTTAATTGAACTGTGCTACATGTTTCGACCCTTACAACTTAGGGTCATCTTCAGGCTTGTGGGACAGGAAAACAACACAAACGTCTGTGTTAGTTTGGCTGCTTTGGTGGTGTTCCTGATTTTTACTCTAGCGAACTTGGGCTGTAAGTTCTCTCTGAGGCATGACGTCAAAAACCAAATATTAAAAGTAATTAACTTCACCTGTATTCTCAGATGTTGGTATTGATGGATTCTTTTGCTTCGACCAGCATTAATATCAGATATGTTGTCCATCATATTAATTGGAGCTATTATTTATTCCGAATAAATGAAAGATTTCGTGTCTACTCCAAAAATTGGTTTAATTGAACTGTGCTACATGTTTCGACCCTTACAACTTAGGGTCATCTTCAGGCTTGTGGGACAGGAAAACAACACAAACGTCTGTGTTAGTTTGGCTGCTTTGGTGGTGTTCCTGATTTTTACTCTAGCGAACTTGGGCTGTAAGTTCTCTCTGAGGCATGACGTCAAAAACCAAATACTTAAAGTAATTAACTTCACCTGTATTCTCAGATGTTGGTATTGATGGATTCTTTTGCTTCGACCAGCATTAATATCAGATATGTTGTCCATCATATTAATTGAAGCTATTATTTATTCCGAATAAATGAAAGATTTCGTGTCTACTCCGAAAATTGGTTTAATTGAACTGTGCTACGTGTTTCGACCCTTACAACTTAGGGTCATCTTCAGGCTTGTGGGACAGGAAAACAACACAAACGTCTGTGTTAGTTTGGCTGCTTTGGTGGTGTTCCTGATTTTTACTCTAGCGAACTTGGGCTGTAAGTTCTCTCTGAGGCATGACGTCAAAAACCAAATACTTAAAGTAATTAACGTCACCTGTATTCTCAGATGTTGGTATTGATGGATTCTTTTGCTTCGACCAGCATTAATATCAGATATGTTGTCCATCATATTAATTGGAGCTATTATTTATTCCGAATAAATGAAAGATTTCGTGTCTACTCCAAAAATTGGTTTAATTGAACTGTGCTACATGTTTCGACCCTTACAACTTAGGGTCATCTTCAGGCTTGTGGGACAGGAAAACAACACAAACGTCTGTGTTAGTTTGGCTGCTTTGGTGGTGTTCCTGATTTTCACTCTAGCGAACTTGGGCTGTAAGTTCTCTCTGAGGCATTACGTCAAAAACCAAATACTAAAAGTAATTAACTTCACCTGTATTCTCAGATGTTGGTATTGATGGATTCTTTTGCTTCGACCAGCATTAATATCAGATATGTTGTCCATCATATTAATTGGAGCTATTATTTATTCCGAATAAATGAAAGATTTCGTGTCTACTCCAAAAATTGGTTTAATTGAACTGTGCTACATGTTTCGACCCTTACAACTTAGGGTCATCTTCAGGCTTGTGGGACAGGAAAACAACACAAACGTCTGTGTTAGTTTGGCTGCTTTGGTGGTGTTCCTGATTTTTACTCTAGCGAACTTGGGCTGTAAGTTCTCTCTGAGGCATGACGTCAAAAACCAAATACTTAAAGTAATTAACTTCACCTGTATTCTCAGATGTTGGTATTGATGGATTCTTTTGCTTCGACCAGCATTAATATCAGATATGTTGTCCATCATATTAATTGGAGCTATTATTTATTCCGACTAAATGAAAGATTTCGTGTCTACTCCAAAAATTGGTTTAATTGAACTGTGCTACATGTTTCGACCCTTACAACTTAGGGTCATCTTCAGGCTTGTGGGACAGGAAAACAACACAAACGTCTGTGTTAGTTTGGCTGCTTTGGTGGTGTTCCTGATTTTTACTCTAGCGAACTTGGGCTGTAAGTTCTCTCTGAGGCATGACGTCAAAAACCAAATACTTAAAGTAATTAACTTCACCTGTATTCTCAGATGTTGGTATTGATGGATTCTTTTGCTTCGACCAGCATTAATATCAGATATGTTGTCCATCATATTAATTGAAGCTATTATTTATTCCGAATAAATGAAAGATTTCGTGTCTACTCCGAAAATTGGTTTAATTGAACTGTGCTACGTGTTTCGACCCTTACAACTTAGGGTCATCTTCAGGCTTGTGGGACAGGAAAACAACACAAACGTCTGTGTTAGTTTGGCTGCTTTGGTGGTGTTCCTGATTTTTACTCTAGCGAACTTGGGCTGTAAGTTCTCTCTGAGGCATGACGTCAAAAACCAAATACTTAAAGTAATTAACGTCACCTGTATTCTCAGATGTTGGTATTGATGGATTCTTTTGCTTCGACCAGCATTAATATCAGATATGTTGTCCATCATATTAATTGGAGCTATTATTTATTCCGAATAAATGAAAGATTTCGTGTCTACTCCAAAAATTGGTTTAATTGAACTGTGCTACATGTTTCGACCCTTACAACTTAGGGTCATCTTCAGGCTTGTGGGACAGGAAAACAACACAAACGTCTGTGTTAGTTTGGCTGCTTTGGTGGTGTTCCTGATTTTCACTCTAGCGAACTTGGGCTGTAAGTTCTCTCTGAGGCATTACGTCAAAAACCAAATACTAAAAGTAATTAACTTCACCTGTATTCTCAGATGTTGGTATTGATGGATTCTTTTGCTTCGACCAGCATTAATATCAGATATGTTGTCCATCATATTAATTGGAGCTATTATTTATTCCGAATAAATGAAAGATTTCGTGTCTACTCCAAAAATTGGTTTAATTGAACTGTGCTACATGTTTCGACCCTTACAACTTAGGGTCATCTTCAGGCTTGTGGGACAGGAAAACAACACAAACGTCTGTGTTAGTTTGGCTGCTTTGGTGGTGTTCCTGATTTTTACTCTAGCGAACTTGGGCTGTAAGTTCTCTCTGAGGCATGACGTCAAAAACCAAATACTTAAAGTAATTAACTTCACCTGTATTCTCAGATGTTGGTATTGATGGATTCTTTTGCTTCGACCAGCATTAATATCAGATATGTTGTCCATCATATTAATTGGAGCTATTATTTATTCCGACTAAATGAAAGATTTCGTGTCTACTCCAAAAATTGGTTTAATTGAACTGTGCTACATGTTTCGACCCTTACAACTTAGGGTCATCTTCAGGCTTGTGGGACAGGAAAACAACACAAACGTCTGTGTTAGTTTGGCTGCTTTGGTGGTGTTCCTGATTTTTACTCTAGCGAACTTGGGCTGTAAGTTCTCTCTGAGGCATGACGTCAAAAACCAAATACTTAAAGTAATTAACTTCACCTGTATTCTCAGATGTTGGTATTGATGGATTCTTTTGCTTCGACCAGCATTAATATCAGATATGTTGTCCATCATATTAATTGAAGCTATTATTTATTCCGAATAAATGAAAGATTTCGTGTCTACTCCGAAAATTGGTTTAATTGAACTGTGCTACGTGTTTCGACCCTTACAACTTAGGGTCATCTTCAGGCTTGTGGGACAGGAAAACAACACAAACGTCTGTGTTAGTTTGGCTGCTTTGGTGGTGTTCCTGATTTTTACTCTAGCGAACTTGGGCTGTAAGTTCTCTCTGAGGCATGACGTCAAAAACCAAATACTTAAAGTAATTAACGTCACCTGTATTCTCAGATGTTGGTATTGATGGATTCTTTTGCTTCGACCAGCATTAATATCAGATATGTTGTCCATCATATTAATTGGAGCTATTATTTATTCCGAATAAATGAAAGATTTCGTGTCTACTCCAAAAATTGGTTTAATTGAACTGTGCTACATGTTTCGACCCTTACAACTTAGGGTCATCTTCAGGCTTGTGGGACAGGAAAACAACACAAACGTCTGTGTTAGTTTGGCTGCTTTGGTGGTGCTCCTGATTTTCACTCTAGCGAACTTGGGCTGTAAGTTCTCTCTGAGGCATTACGTCAAAAACCAAATACTAAAAGTAATTAACTTCACCTGTATTCTCAGATGTTGGTATTGATGGATTCTTTTGCTTCGACCAGCATTAATATCAGATATGTTGTCCATCATATTAATTGGAGCTATTATTTATTCCGACTAAATGAAAGATTTCGTGTCTACTCCAAAAATTGGTTTAATTGAACTGTGCTACATGTTTCGACCCTTACAACTTAGGGTCATCTTCAGGCTTGTGGGACAGGAAAACAACACAAACGTCTGTGTTAGTTTGGCTGCTTTGGTGGTGTTCCTGATTTTTACTCTAGCGAACTTGGGCTGTAAGTTCTCTCTGAGGCATGACGTCAAAAACCAAATACTTAAAGTAATTAACTTCACCTGTATTCTCAGATGTTGGTATTGATGGATTCTTTTGCTTCGACCAGCATTAATATCAGATATGTTGTCCATCATATTGATTGGAGCTATTATTTATTCCGACTAAATGAAAGATTTCGTGTCTACTCCAAAAATTGGTTTAATTGAACTGTGCTACATGTTTCGACCCTTACAACTAAGGGTCATCTTCAGGCTTGTGGGACAGGAAAACAACACAAACGTCTGTGTTAGTTTGGCTGCTTTGGTGGTGTTCCTGATTTTTACTCTAGCGAACTTGGGCTGTAAGTTCTCTCTGAGGCATGACGTCAAAAACCAAATACTTAAAGTAATTAACTTCACCTGTATTCTCAGATGTTGGTATTGATGGATTCTTTTGCTTCGACCAGCATTAATATCAGATATGTTGTCCATCATATTAATTGGAGCTATTATTTATTCCGAATAAATGAAAGATATGTAAAGGGATGTGACGTCATGTTACGAATTTTTATGGAATGTTACGACTTTTTACGGTATGTTACGAGATGTTACATACTGTAACGTCCTGTTACGATAGGAGGGGAGGATAAATATTATGCCTTATTTTTGGTGAGAACTTATTTATTTATCAGACTGCAAAAACACGTCTGCTCGACTAGTTTCGGTGTGTTAACACATCACCATCTTCAGGAGCCAAGTAACAAGACGACTGCAACGAAGGAATAGAAAAATAGAAAAATTAATGGAAAAGAATATTGGAAATAAATGAGTTCAACTTACGATGCAGCAGTCCTGTCATAGCTCTTCAACAGGGCAGAAAAATCGACCGTCATACATATTTGTCAACAATTTAAAAATATAAATTAATACGAAAACTAAAAGTTCAAGTCAAGACATTTTTAAAAATTCAAAAGAATTAAAAATGACATTAATACAAACAAAACAACACGCAAAGCCACAGCGCGCAGGTACACCATCGTCAAGACAGCTGACGGACTGACAGGATGGCAGAGATTCGACCTTCGCTCAGCACATAGGCGGCGCCGTTGAAAGGTAAAAAAGGAATAAACTCAGTCGCCCGGTGTCACAATTCCATTCACATTTGGCTCGCTCTTAAGTAAATCAAAAAGGCGGGGGAAAACGTGTGTGGACAAGGAATTGAGAGTGACCAAGGATACGTCATCGATGTGGCAGAAAATCTCCATTTCCTCCAACACGCACTGTCTCAAACCGAAGCCAGACGGGTGGATGATCTTGGCGTCCTTTTCTGGATCGAAGGGGTGGTTGTTAAATCTCAGATGCCTGCCAAAGATAGACTTGTCGCAGTTATCCTTTCTCTGACTTCGCAGGTGTTCGTTTATCCGCTGTTGGAGAGCTCTACCCGTTCTGCCGATGTAAACCACATTACAGTTGGGGTCGCCGCAGGTCAGCTTATAAACGCCACTCCGTTGCAACAATGGTACACTATCCTTGTTGTTCACCAGAAGGCTGTGCAGTGTGTTGGGGGACTTATAGGCCACTCTAATGTCAATATTGTGGAAAACGTTGCCCACACGAGCAGACAACGGCCCAACGTAAGAAAGCTTCATGTATTTCAGATTGGGCGTATGCTGTTGTAGAATCGAAGCCTCGTTGTTCAGGCGTTTTATGTCCTCTTTTCTTAACAAGGAATCCACCCAACTTACATCGTATCCATTACGGACCGCCATATGCTTGATAATGTTTAATTCGGACTGGAAATCTTCACTTGAGAGCGGCGTGGTGAACAGTCGGTGAACTAAGAACCTTAGTCCGGATAGGCGCTGGCTCAAGTGGTGGGAAGTGATTATGCCGAAGGACGAGTACAAGTCACTGGTATTGGAATATATCACAGAAAATGGCTTCGTTAGATTACAAAATGACCCTACGAAGCAATATCTTAGGGACTTCACCAGAGTCGTCAACACTTACGTGCCTCAAATATGTGAAAGCTATAAAAGATTTCTGCCAATGAATGATGTTCCTCCCCGATTATATGGATTACCCAAAATACATAAGCCTGCCATCTGCATAAGACCGGTTCTTTCATTCTGTGGCACTATAGCAAGTAGATTGGCGCGATGGCTGAGCGATTACATCCATACTCATCTCCAATATCGGTCTCCATACAGCATTGCGAATTCCACTGAGCTAGTAACAAATCTGAGAAACGTCCACATACCTGATAATGCTACGCTGGTCTCTTTCGACGTTTCCAACCTCTTCACGAGCATTCCCGTTTCTCAGACAATGCTCCTGTTTAAACACATCTTATATAAATCACCTTTAAACAACGAACACTGCGATAGCATCTTTCATCTTGTCGAGGTGTGTTTGAGGCAGAATTACTTTTCTTTCGATGATATATTTTACAGGATGGAGGATGGTCTTGGAATGGGTAATCCCCTGTCTCAGAGCTTCGCTGAAATCTTCATGCGTTTTTTCGAGAAGAAATTGGTGTTCGACACGAATAATCCTCATAAAAAGAATATATTGTTCTGGCGTAGATACGTCGACGATGTGATTGTCTGCTGGACAGGCGATAGAGATGAATTGAACAGCTTTCTGTGTTGGCTTAATAATTTACATCTGAACATCAACTTTACCATGGAAGTGGAAAAAGACTCTGAAATACCATTCCTGGACCTGAAACTGAAACGTCTGAATAACAGAATAACGTTCAGTATTTATCGGAAGCCGACGCAGACGGACCACATTATCAACTTCAGTTCGTCCCACCACTTGAGCCAGCGCCTATCCGGACTAAGGTTCTTAGTTCACCGACTGTTCACCACGCCGCTCTCAAGTGAAGATTTCCAGTCCGAATTAAACATTATCAAGCATATGGCGGTCCGTAATGGATACGATGTAAGTTGGGTGGATTCCTTGTTAAGAAAAGAGGACATAAAACGCCTGAACAACGAGGCTTCGATTCTACAACAGCATACGCCCAATCTGAAATACATGAAGCTTTCTTACGTTGGGCCGTTGTCTGCTCGTGTGGGCAACGTTTTCCACAATCTTGACATTAGAGTGGCCTATAAGTCCCCCAACACACTGCACAGCCTTCTTTTGAACAACAAGGATAGTGTACCATTGTTGCAACGGAGTGGCGTTTATAAGCTGACCTGCGGCGACCCCAACTGTAATGTGGTTTACATCGGCAGAACGGGTAGAGCTCTCCAACAGCGGATAAACGAACACCTGCGAAGTCAGAGAAAGGATAACTGCGACAAGTCTATCTTTGGCAGGCATCTGAGATTTAACAACCACCCCTTCGATCCAGAAAAGGACGCCAAGATCATCCACCCGTCTGGCTTCGGTTTGAGACAGTGCGTGTTGGAGGAAATGGAGATTTTCTGCCACATCGATGACGTATCCTTGGTCACTCTCAATTCCTTGTCCACACACGTTTTCCCCCGCCTTTTTGATTTACTTAAGAGCGAGCCAAATGTGAATGGAATTGTGACACCGGGCGACTGAGTTTATTCCTTTTTTACCTTTCAACGGCGCCGCCTATGTGCTGAGTGAAGGTCGAATCTCTGCCATCCTGTCAGTCCGTCAGCTGTCTTGACGATGGTGTACCTGCGCGCTGTGGCTTTGCGTGTTGTTTTGTTTTGTTTTGTTTGTATTAATGTCATTTTTAATTCTTTTGAATTTTTTAGAATGTCTTGACTTGAACTTTTAGTTTTCGTGTCAATTTATATTTTTAAATTGTTGACAAATATGTATGACGGTCGATTTTTCTGCCCTGTTGAAGAGCTATGACAGGACTGCTGCATCGTAAGTTGAACTCATTTATTTCCAATATTCTTTTCCATTAATTTTTCTATTTTTCTATTCCTTCGTTGCAGTCGTCTTGTTACTTGGCTCCTGAAGATGGTGATGTGTTAACACACCGAAACTAGTCGAGCAGACGTGTTTTTGCAGTCTGATAAATAAATAAGTTCTCACCAAAAATAAGGCATAATATTTATCCCCTCCTATCAATATGGTGAACGCCAAAGGGTTTAAAGAAGTTATGTCCTGTTACGAGTTGTTACGGTATGTAACGAGATGTTGGGCATATTACGATTTCGTACGAGGTCATCACCTTGTCGTGGTGTACAGGCTCAAGTAATCAGAAGTAATTCCGATGAAAAAAAACTAAGAATGAACAAAACACATGGAGTAACTACAGCTAAACTGACCCCTCGAACCTGAATGAGAATCGAGGCAGACCCAGTGAGCAACGTTAATACTCCATACAATCCCAACCCACTCCCAACTAATCCTCTCGGGCAGTTGCATGAAGCAACTATGGTTTTACTGGCCCCTTGAACCTGAATACGGATCGAGGCAGACCCAGTGAGCAACGTTAGTACTCTATACAATCCAAACCCACTCCTTACCAATCCATCTCTGGCCAATATGAAGTAACTATGGTTTTACTGGCCCCTCGATTCTGAATACGGATCGACGCAGACCCAGTGAGCAACGTAAGTATTCCATACAATCCAAACCCACTCCTTACCAATCCATCTCTGGCCAATATGAAGTAAGTATAATTTTACTGGCCCCTCGAACCCGAACACGGATGAAGGCAGAACCAGTGAGCAATATTAGTACTGCATATAACCCAACCCACCCCTTATCAATCCCTTTCGGTCTAAAGTATTGAGTAACTATGGTTTACTGGCCCCCTCGAACCCGAATACGGATCGAGGCAGACCCAGTGAGCAACGTTAATACTCCATACAATCCCAACCCACTCCCAACCAATCCTCTCGGGCAGTTGTATGAAGCAACTAGGGTTTTACTGGCCCCTCGAACCTGAATACGGATCGAGGCAGACCCAGTGAGCAACGTTAGTACTCTATACAATCCAAACCCACTCCTTACCAATCCATCTCTGGCCAATATGAAGTAACTATGGTTTTACTGGCCCCTCCATTCTGAATACGGATCGAGGCAGACCCTGTGAGTAACGTTAGTACTCCATACAGTCCCAACCCACTCCTTACCTATAATCCCTCTCGGGTACTGATTGATAATGAAATTAAAATCTAAACTTGAATAATCCAGTGGAGTCTATGAGATAACATGCACAAACTTTTCATTATTTCACATAGGAATGACAATTCGTGAAGTAGAAAAAAGATTCAATAAACACAAAAGAAATCAACCTCATTCGCTTCTGCCACACATTTTAACGATACCTCTTATCACAATTGACAATCTGAAAATACTTCAGAAAAAAAATAACTACTTTAAAATAATACTACTCGAACAACTAGAAATCTTAAGCACCAATTCTCACTTAATATATATATAATATGGAAGTCAATAGTAAGAACATTTTCAAACTCGCAGATTCTTGAAAACCAACTATTATTGTATTGACTCTCATAATCTTTCATCTTGAAAAATTCAATAAGGAAAGCCTAAGTAGTAAAGTTGAATTTTTTCACAATCAATTGCAGCAAAAGAATGATGAATCGCACTACCTGATCTGCCACATATAAAGGTAAAAATTGATAAAATCAAATGGTATTGTATCTTCCGAACAAATCTACTGAGGAACTATGAAATTGAATATTTAAAACGTTCCGTTTTGAAGGAACTGACTGAACTACTCAGTACAGTGTGAAATCGATATAATTTTATCTACCGAAGAAATGAGATTCTGAAAACTAGAATGAGAATAAACGAACAAAGTGAATTATGAATCTCCCAAACTTCACGGATTCTGAATGAGCTTGATATGCTAGTTTTCGAAATTACCATAGGTTTGAACATTTCTACAGAGTAGCTCGAATATCTGAATATCTGAATATCTCAAAAATTTATTTTTATAGATTCGCAATTGATTGGTTAGTACATACATGTGATCTCATGCTTTCATTTCTAATTAAATTGCATCAGTTCTTATTCTTCTTTGAGGCAGATAAAAAAGACTTGATTAAATAAATTTTTATCTATGAAATATATATATTGTCTGATGTATTTCCATTAAATCCATTAAATTGAATTAGAAATGAAAGCATGAGAATGAATTTTTACACAATCAATTGCAGCAGAAGAATGATGAATCGCACAACCTGATCTGCCACATAGAAAGGTAAAAATTGATAAAATGAAATAGTATTAAAGGCAACCAATGTATCTTCTGAACAAATCTATTGAGGAACTATGAAATAGAATGACTGAGATACAGATTAAGAGGATCCGAACTACTAAGTAACGTAATGTGGTATAGGTTTCAAACTGTTACAATGAAGAATAAGGTGTTCAAAGCTTATAAGCTTATAAGTGTTCTCTATAGAGAACACTTTATCTTTGGTATTCGAGAGATTCATACTTCACTTTGTTAGGTTGTTCACTTTTTTGTACCCAGAAGTATATAAATTACGAAATGTGTTGAGTAGTAAAGATGAAGTTAATCGATTTCACACTGTACTGTGTAGTTCAGTCAGTTTCTTCAAAACTGAATATTTCGAATAATTAAGTTCATAGTTCCTCAATAGATTTGTTGCATTCAATTCCAATTGATTTTATCAATTTTTACTTTTCTATGTGGCAGATCAGGTAGTACGATTCACCATTCTTTTGTTGCATTAGATTGTGTAAAAATTCATTCCATGCTTTCATTTCTGAGTCAAGATAAAGGCTTTATTTAATCAATTCTCATCTTTTTTTGCGGCAGATCACCAGATCATCAGACTATATTTCATAGATTAATATTGATTTAATCAAACCTTTTTTATCTGCCTCATAGAAGAATAAAAACTGATGAAATTTAATTGGAAATTAAACATGAGATCACATGTGTGTACAAACCAATCAATTGCGAAACTATAAAATTAATTTTTGAGATATTTAGATCAGTAAAATTCGAACTAGTAGTAGTAAATGTATGGTAATTTCGAAAACTAACATATCAAGCTCATTCAGAATCTGTGAAGTTAAGGATAAGTGGCAGATCAGGTTGTGCGATTCATCATTCTTCTGTTGCAATTGATTGTGTAAAATTTCATTCTCATGCTTTCATTTCTAATTCAATTTAATGGATTTAATGGAAATACATCAAATAATATATATATTTCATAGATAAAAATCGATTTAATCAAGTCTTTTTTATCTGCCTCAAAGAAGAATAAGAACTGATGCAATTTAATTAGAAATGAAAGGATGAGATCACATGTATGTACTAACCAATCAATTGCGAATCTATAAAAATAAATTTTTGAGATATTCAGATATTCAGATATTCGAACTACTCTGTAGTAAATGTTCAAACCTATGGTAATTTCGAAAACTAGCATATCAAGCTCATTAAGTATCCGTGAAGTTTGGGAGATTCATAATTCACTTTGTACGTTTATTCTCATTCTACTTTTCAGAATCTCATTTCCTCGGTAAATAAAATTATATCGATTTCACACTGTACTGAATAGTTCAGTCAGTTCCTTCGAAATGGAACGTTTTAAATATTAAATTTCATAGTTCCTCAGTAGATTTGTTCGGAAGATAACATACCATTTGATTTTATCAATTTTTACCTTTATATGCGGCAGATCAGGCAGTGCGATTCATCAATCTTTTGCTACAATTGATTGTGTAAAAATTCAACTTACTAGTTTACTACTTAGGCTTTCCTTATTGAATTTTTCAAGATGAAAGATTATGAGACTCAATATATAAATATTGAGTGTTGGTTTTCAGGAATCTACGAGTTTGAAAATGTTCTTACTATTGACTTCCATAATATATATATATATTAAGTGAGAATTGGTGCTTAAGATTTCTAGTTGTTCGAGTAGTATTACTTTAAATTAGTTATTTTTTTTCTGAAGTATTTTCAGATTGTCAATTGTGATATGAGGTATCGTTAAAATGTGTGGCAGAAGCGAATGGGGTTGATTTCTTTTGTATTTATTGTTTCTTTTTCTACTTCACGAATTGTCATTCCTATGTGAAATAATGGGAAGTTTGTGCATGTTATCTCATAGACTCCGCTTGATTATTCATGTTTAGATCTCAATTTCATTATTAATCAGTACCCGAGAGGAATTGGTAAGGAGTGGGTTGGAACTGTATAGAGTACTAACAGTACTCACAGGGTCTGCCTCGATCCGTATTCAGAATGGAGGGGCCGGTAAAACCATAGTTACTTCATATTGGCCAGAGATGGATTGGTAAGGAGTGGGATTGGATTGCATAGAGTACTAACGTTGCTCACTGGGTCTGCCTCGATCCGTATTCAGGTTCGAGGGGCCAGTAAAACCATAGTTGCTTCATACAACTGCCCGAGAGGATTGGTTGGGGGTGGGTTGGGATTGTATGGAGTATTAACGTTGCTCACTGGGTCTGCCTCGATCCGTATTCGGGTTCGAGGGGCCAGTAAACCATAATTACTCAATACATTAGACCGAGAGGGATTGATAAGGGGTGGGTTGGGTTATATGCAGTACTAATATTGCTCACTGGGTCTGCCTTGATCCGTGTTCGGGTTCGAGGGGCCAGTCAAATTATACTTACTTCATATTGGCCAGAGATGGATTGGTAAAGAGTGGGTATGGATTGTACGGAATACTTACGTTGCTCACTGGGTCTGCCTCGATCCGTATTCAGAATCGAGGGGCCAGTAAAACCATAGTTACTTCATATTGGCCAGAGATGGATTGGTAAGGAGTGGGTTTGGATTGTATGGAGTACTAACGTTGCTCACTGGATCTGCCCCGATCCGTATTCAGGTTCGAGGGACCAGTAAAACCATAGTTGCTTCATACAACTGCCCGAGAGGATTGGTTGGGAGTGGGTTGGGTTTGTATGGAGTATTAACGTTGCTCACTGGGTCTGCCTCGATTCTCATTCGGGTTCGAGGGATCAGTTTAGCTGTAGTTACTCCATGTGTTTTGATCATTCTTAGTTTTTTTTCATCGGAATTACTTCTGATTACTTGAGCCTGTACACCACGACAAGGTGATGACCTCGTACGAAATAGTAATATGCTCAACATCTCGTAACATACCGTAACAACTCGTAACATGTCGTTATATTCAGTAACATCTCGTAACATACCGTAAAAGTGCTTAAGATTTCTAGTTGTTCGAGTAGTATTATTTTAAAGCAGTTATTTTTTTTTCTGATGTATTTTCAGATTGTCAATTGTGATATAAGGTATCGTTAAAATGCATGGCAGAAGCGAATGGGGTTGATTTCTTTTGTGTTTATTGAATCTTTTTTCTACTTCACGAATTGTCATTCCTATGTGAAATAATATGAAGTTTGTGCATGTTATCTCATTGACTCCGCTGGATTATTCAAGTTTAGATTTTAATTTCATTATCAATCAGTACCCGAGAGGGATTGGTAAGAAGTGGGTTGGGATAGTATGGAGTACTAACGTTACTCACAGGGTCTGCCTCGATCTGTCTTCCGGTTTGAGGGGCCAGTAAAACCCTAGTTACTTCTGCTAGGAAAGGAGTTGTTAGGAGTGGGTTGGGTTATATGGAGTACTAGCGATGCTCTCTGGGTCTGCCTCAATCCGTATTCTGGTTCGAGGGGCCAGTAAAACCTTAGGTACATCGTATATTAACCCGATGGATTGGTAAGGAGTGGGTTGGGATTGTATGGAGTACTAACGTTACTCACTGGGTCTGCCTCGATCCGTCTTCCGGTTTAGGGGGCCAATAAAGCCCTAGTTACTTCATACTTCTGCTAGGAAAGGATTTGTTAGGAGTGGGTTGGATTAATCATATGGGGTACTAGCGTTGCTAACTAGGTCTGCCTCGATTCTCTTTCGGGTTCGAGGGCCAGTTAAGCCATAGTTACTCCACATCTTCTTTGGCCTGGTCGTACGATGTGCTAATATGGCTCACTGGGTCTACCCCGAGTCCGTTTTCGGGTACGAGAGGCCAGTGAAATCATAGTTACTTCATACATTAGCCTGAGAAGGATTGTAAGGAGTGGGTTGGGTTATAAGCAGTACTAATATTGCTCACTGGGTCTGCCTCGATCCGTATTCGGGTTCGAGGGGCCAGTAAACCATAGTTACTCAATACAGTAGACCGAGAGGGATTGATAAGGGGTGGGTTGGGTTATATGCAGTACTAACATTGCTCACTGGGTCTGCCTTGATCCGTGTTCGGGTTCGAGGGGCCAGTAAAATTATACTTACTTCATATTGGCCAGAGATGGATTGGTAAGGAGTGGGTTTGGATTGTATGGAATACTTACGTTGCTCACTGGGTCTGCCTCGATCCGTATTCGGGTTCGAGGAGCCAGTAAACCATAGTTACTCAATACTTCAGACCGAGAGGGATTGATAAGGGGTGGGTTGGGTTATATGCAGTACTAATATTGCTCACTGTGTCTGCCTTGATCCGTGTTCGGGTTCGAGGGGCCAGTAAAATTATACTTACTTCATATTGGCCAGAAATGGATTGGTAAGGAGTGGGTTTGGATTGTATGGAATACTTACGTTGCTCACTGGGTCTGCCTCGATCCGTATTCAGAATCGAGGGGCCAGTAAAACCACAGTTACTTCATATTGGCCAGAGATGGATTGGTAAGGCGTGGGTTTGGATTGTATAAAGTACTAACGTTGCTCACTGGGTCTGCCTCGATCCGTTCGAGGGGCCAGTAAAACCATAGTTGCTTCATACAACTGCCCGAGAGGATTGGTTGGGAGTGGGTTGGTATTGTATGGAGTATTAACGTTGCTCACTGGGTCTGCCTCGATTCTCATTCGGATTCGAGGGGTCAGTTTAGCTGTAGTTACTCCATGTGTTTTGGCCATTCTTAGTTTTTTTTCATCGGAATTACTTCTGATTACTTGAGCCTGTACACCACGACAAGGTGATGACCTCGTACAAAATCGTAATATGCCCAACATCTCGTAACATACCGTAACAACTCGTAACAGGTCGTTACATTCCGTAATATCTCGTAACATACCGTGAAAAGTCGTAACATTCCATAAAAATTCGTAACATGACGTCACATCCCTTTACATATCGTAACATGCCGTTACATAACGTGACATCTCGTAACATCTCGTAACATTTTGTAACATGCTGTGACCTATCGAAACATACCTCAACATTTCGTAACATTCCGTTACATCTCGTATAATATACCGTAAAAAATCGTGAAATCTCGTAAAATCCCTTCACAGGTCGTAATTTTCCGTAACATAACTTCACATCTCGTATCATTTCGTAACATCTCGTGACATACCGTAAAAAGTCGTAACATCTCGTAACATGACGTAACAAATCGTAACATGACGTACCATCCCGTAACAGGTCATAACATTCCGTAACAGGTCGTAACATTCCGTAACATCCCGTAACATTTTGTAGAGAATCAATTTACCTAAAAAATGTATAATCATTCTGATCAGATGAACAGAGACCGATTTATTTTCATTAATAGATGAAAAAATATCATTTTCCATCTCCTCCCAAGTTTATTCGATATATTTTCGAAACGGTGGGTTATGGAAAAAAGTGGTCAAAAGGGCGTTTGTAGAGAACTAATTTACCTATAAAATGAGGTATTAATCATTCTGATCGGATAAACAGAGACCGATTTATTTTCAATAATATATGAAAAAATGTCATTTATCCATCTCCTCCCAAGTTTATTCGATACGAGGTCATCACCTTGTCGTGGTGTACAGGCTCAAGTAATCAGAAGTAATTCCGATGAAAAAAAAACTAAGAATGGCCAAAACACATGTAGTAACTACAAAGAAACTGACCCCTCGAACCCGAATGAGAATCGAAGCAGACCCAGTGAGCAACGTTAATTCTCCATACAATCCCAACCCACTTCCAACCAATCCTCTCGGGCAGTTGTATGAAGCAACTATGGTTTTACTGGCCCTTCGAATCTGAATACGGATCGAGGCAGACCCAGTGAGCAACGTAAGTATTCCATACAATCCAAACCCACTCCTTACCAATCTATCTCTGGCCAATATGATGTAAGTATAATTTGACTGGCCCCTCGAACCCGAACACGGATCAAGGCAGACCCAGTGAGCAATATTAGTACTGCATATAACCCAACCCACCCCTTATCAATCCCTCTCGGTCTAATGTATTGAGTAACTATGGTTTACTGGCCCCTCGAACCCGAATACGGATCGAGGCAGACCCAGTGAGCTAAGCTAATACTCCATTCAATCCCAACCCACTCCCAACCAATCCTCTCGGGCAGTTGTATGAAGCAACTATGGTTTTACTGGCCCCTCGAACCTGAATACGGATCGAGGCAGACCCAGTGAGCAACGTTAGTGTTCTATACAATCCAAACCCACTCCTTACCAATCCATCTCTGGCCAATATGAAGTAACTATGGTTTTACTGGCCCCTTCATTCTGAATACGGATCGAAGCAGACCCTGTGAGTAACGTTAGTACTTCATACAGTCCCAACCCACTCCTTTCCAATCCCTCTCGGGTACTGATTGATAATGAAATTAAGATCTTAACTTGAATAATCAAGCGGAGTCTATGAGATAACATGCACAAACTTCCCATTACTTCACATAGGAATGACAATTCGTGAAGTAGAAAAAGAAACAATAAATACAAAAGAAATCAACCCCATTCGCTTCTGCCACACATTTTAACGATACCTCATATCACAATTGACAATCTGAAAATACTTCAGAAAAAAAATAACTACTTTAAAGTAATACTACTCGAACAACTAGAAATCTTAAGCACCAATTCTCACTTAATATATATATAATATGGAAGTCAATAGTAGGAACATTTTCAAACTCGTAGATTCTTGAAAACCGACAATAATGAATATTGAGTCTCATAATCTTCACACAATCAATTGCAGCAAAAAAATGATGAATCGCACTACCTGATCTGCCACATATAAAGGTAAAAAATGATAAAATCAAATGGTATTGTATCTTCCGAACAAATCTACTGAGGAACTATGAAATTGAATATTTAAAACGTTCCGTTCTGAAGAAACTGACCGAACTACTCAGTACAGTGTGAAATCGATATAATTTTATCTACCGAAGAAATGAGATTCTGAAAACTAGAATGAGAATAAACGAACAAAGTAAATTATGAATCTCCCAAACTTCACAGATTCTGAATGAGCTTGATATGCTAGTTTTCGAAATTATTATATATTTGAACATTTACTACAGAGTAGTTCGAATATCTGAATATCTCAAAATGGTTCTTTAAATTTGAAACTCTGTGGTTCCATTTGAAAAATGAAGTTGTCATCAATTTTATTGTGTGAATTCACATTGTAAAACCTCAGTGGACTCAGTGGACGTTTTGTAAATATATCGAATAAACTTGGGAGGAGATGGAAAATGACATTTTTTCATCTATTAATGAAAATAAATCGGTCTCTGTTCATCCGATCAGAATGATTAATACCTCATTAAATAGGTATATTAATTCTCTACAAACGTTCTATTGACCATTTCTTTCCATAACCTACCGTTTTAAAAATATATCGAATAAACTTGGGAGAAGATGAAAAGATGACTCAGTACAGTGTGAAATCGATATAATTTTATCTACCGAAGAAATGAGATTCTGAAAACTAGAATGAGAATAAACGAGAGGGATTGATAAGGGGTGGGTTGGGTTATATGCAGTACTAACATTGCTCACTGGGTCTGCCTTGATCCGTGTTCGGGTTCGAGGGGCCAGTAAAATTATACTTACTTCATATTGGCCAGAGATGGATTGGTAAGGAGTGGGTTTGGATTGTATGGAATACTTACGTTGCTCACTGGGTCTGCCTCGATCCGTATTCAGAATCGAGGGGCCAGTAAAACCATAGGTACTTCATATTGGCCAGAGATGGATTGGTAAGGAGTGGGTTTGGATTGTATAGAGTACTAACGTTGCTCACGTTCGAGGGGCCAGTAAAACCATAGTTGCTTCATACAACTGCCCGAGAGGATTGGTTGGGAGTGGGTTGGGATTGTATGGAGTATTAACAATGCTCACTGGGTCTGCCTCGATTCTCATTCGGGTTCGAGGGGTCAGTTTAGCTGTAGTTTCCATGTGTTTTGGTCATTCTTAGTTTTTTTTCATCGGAATTACTTCTGATTACTTGAGCCTGTACACCACGACAAGGTGATGACCTCGTACGAAATCGTTATATGCCCAACATCTCGTAACATACCGTAACAACTCGTGACAGGTCGTTACATTCCGTAACATCTCGTAACATACCGTGAAAAGTCGTAACATTCTATAAAAATTCGTAGCATGACGTCACATCCCTTTACATATCGTAACATGCCGTTACATAACGTGACATCCCGTAACATCTCGTAACATTTCGTAACATGCTGTAACCTATCGACACATGCCTTAACATTTCGTAACATTCCGTTACATCTCGTATAATATACCGTAAAAAATCGTGAAATCTCGTAAAATCCCGTTACAGGTCGTAATTTTCCGTAACATAACTTCACATCTCGTATCATTTCGTAACATCTCGTAACATACCGTAAAAAGTCGTAACATCTCGTAACATGACGTAACAAATCGTAACATGACGTACCATCCCGTAACAGGTCATAACATTCCGTAACAGGTCGTAACATTCCGTAACATCTCGTAACATTTTGTAGAGAATCAATTTACCTAAAAAATGAGGTATTAATCATTCTAATCAGATGATCAGAGACCGATTTATTTTCATTAATAGATGAAAAAATATCATTTTCCATCTACTCCCAAGTTTATTCGATATATTTTCGAAACGGTGGGTTATGGAAAAAAGTGGTCAATAGGGCGTTTGTAGAGAACTAATTTACCTATAAAATGAGGTATTAATCATTCTGATCGGATGAACAGAGACCAATTTATTTTCATTAATAGATGAAAAAATGTCATTTTTCAATCTCCTTCCAAGTTTATTCGATATATTTTCGAAACGGTGGGTTATAGAGAAAAGTGGTCAATAGGGCGTTTGTAGAGAATTAATTTACCTATAAAATGAGGTATTAATCTTTCTGATCGGATGAACAGAGACCGATTTATTTTCAATAATAGATGAAAATATGTCATTTTTCCATCTCCTCCCAAGTTTATTCGATATATTTTCAAAACGGTAGGCTATGGAGAAAAGTGGTCAATCGGGCATTTGTAGAGAATCAATTTACCTAAAAAATGAGGTATTAATCATTCTGATCAAGTGAACAGAGACCAATTTATTTTTATTAATAGATGAAAAAATGTCATTTTTCATCTCCTCCCAAGTTTATTCGATATATTTTCAAAACGGTAGGTTATGGCAAAAAGTGGTCAATAGGGCGTTTGTAGAGAATTAATTTATCCATCAAATGAAGTATCAATCATTCTGATCAGATGAACAACGACCGATTTATTTTCATTAATAAATGAAGAAATATCATTTTCCATCTCCTTTCAAGTTTATTCGATATATTTTCAAAACGGTGGGTTATGGAAAAAAGTGGTCGATAGGGCGTTTGTAGAGAATTAATTTACCTAGAAATTGACGTATTAATTATTCTGATCGGATGAACAGAGACCGAATTATTTTCATTAATAGATGAAAAAATGTCATTTTCCATCTCCTCCCAAGTTTATTCGATATATTTTCAAAACGGTAGGCTATGGAGAGAAGTGGTCAATAGGGCTTTTGTAGAGAATCAATTTACCTAAAGAATAAGGTATTAATCATTCTGATCGGATGAACAGAGACCGATTTATTTTCATTAATAAAAGAAAAAATGTCATTTTCCATTTCCTCCCAAGTTTATTCCATATATTGTCAAAACGGTAGGTTATGGCAAGAAGTGGTCGATAGGGCGTTCTTAGAGAATTAATTTACCTATAAAATGAGGTATTAATCTATCTGATCGGATGAACAGAGACCGATTTATTTTCATTAATAGATGAAAAAATGTCATTTTTCATCTCCTCCCAAGTTTATTCGATATATTTTCAAAACGGTAGGTTATGGAAAAAAAAGGTCAATAGGGCGTTTGTAGAGAATTAATTTACCTATATAATGAGGTACTAATCATTCTGATCGGATGAACAGAGACCGATTTATTTTCATTAATAGATGAAAAAATGTCACTTTCCATCTCCTCCCAAGTTTATTCGATATATTTTCAAAACGGTAGGTTATGGAAGAAAGTGGTCGAGAGAGCGTGTGTAGAGAATTACTTTACCTATAAAATGAGGTATTAATCATTCTGATCGGATGAACAGAAAACGATTTATTCTCATTAATAGATGAAAAAATGTCATTTTCCATCTCCTCCCAAGTTTATTCGATATATTTTCAAAACGGTAGGTTATGGAAAAAAAGTGGTCAGACGGGCGTTCGTAGAAAATTAATTTACCTATAAAATGAGGTATTAATCATTCTGATCGGATGAACAGAGACCGATTTATTTTCATTAATAGATGAAAAAATGTCATTTTCCATCTCCTCCCAAGTTTATTAGATATGTTTTCGAAACGGTAGGTTATGGAAAAAAGTGGTCGGTAGGGCGTTTGTAGAGAATTAATTCACCTATAAAATGAGCTACTAGTCATTCTGATCGGATGAACAGAGACCGATTCATTTTCATTAATAGATAAAAAAATGTCATTTTTCATCTCCTCCCATGTTTATTCGATATATTTTCGAAACGGAAGGTTATGGAAGAAAGTGGTCAACAGAGCGTTTGTAGAGAATTAATTTACCTATAAAATGAGATATTAATCATTCTGATCGGATGAATAGAGACTGATTTATTTTCATTAATAGATGAAAAAATGTCATTTTCAATCTAATCCCAAGTTTATTCGATATATTTTCAAAACGGAAGGTTATGGAAAAAAGTGGTCAGACAAGGCTTTGTAGAGAATTAATTTACCTATAAAATGAGGTATTAATCATACTGATCGGATGAACAGAGACCGATTTATTTTCATTAATAGATGAAAAAATGTCATTTTCCATCACCTCCCAAGTTTATTCGATATATTTTCAAAACGGTGGGTTATGGAAAAAAGTGGTCAATAGGGCGTTTGTAGAGAATTAATTTACCTATAAATTGACGTATTAATCATTCTGATCGGATGGACAGAGACCGAATTATTTTCATTAAAAGATGAAGAATAGTCATTTTCCATCTCCTCCCAAGTTTATTCGATATATTTTCAAAACGGTAGGTTATGGAGAAAAGTGGTCAATAGGGCTTTTGTAGAGAATCAATTTACCTAAAAATGAGGTATTAATCATCCTGATCGGATGAACAGAGACCAATTTATTTTCATCAATAGATGAAAATATGTAATTTTTCATCTCCTCCCAAGTTTATTCGATATATTTTCAAAACGGTAGGTTATGGAGAAAAGTGGTCAATTGGGCGTTTGTAGAGAATTAATTTACCTATAAAATGAGGTATTAATCATTTTGATCGGATGAACAGAGACCGATTTATTCTCATTAATAGATGAAAAAATGTCATTTTCCATCTCCTCCCAAGTTTATTCGATATATTTTCAAAACGGTAGGTTATGGAGAAAAGTGGTCAATGGGGCTTTTGTAGAGAATCAATTTACCTAAAAAATGAGGTATTAATCATTTTTATCAGATGAACAGAGACCGATTTATTTTCATTAATAGATGAAAAAATATCATTTTCCATCTCCTCCCAAGTTTATTCGATATATTTTCGAAACGGTGGGTTATGGAAAAAAGTGGTCAATAGAGCGTTTGTAGAGAACTAATTTACCTATAAAATGAGGTATTAATCATTCTGATCGGATGAACAGAGACCGATTTATTTTCATTAATAGATGAAAAAATGTCATTTTTAAATCTCCTCCCAAGTTTATTCGATATATTTTCGAAACGGTGGGTTATGGAAAGGAGTGGTCAATAGGCGTTTGTAGAGAATTAATTTACCTATAAAATGAGGTATTATTTATTCTGATCGGATGAACAGAGACCGATTTATTTCCAAAATAGATGAAAAAATGTCATTTTTCCATCTCCTCCCAAGTTTATTCGATATATTTTCAAAACGGTAGGTTATGGAAAAAAGTGGTCAATAGGGCGTTCGTAAAGAATTAATTTACCTATAAAATGAGGTATTTATCATTCTGATCGGATGAACAGAGACCGATTTATTTTCATTAATAGATGAAAAAATGTCATTTTCCATCTCCTCCCAAGTTTATTCGATATATTTTCAAAACGGTGGGTTATGGAGAAAAGTGGTCAATAGGGCTTTTGTAGAGAATCAATTTACCTAAAAAATGAGGTATTAATCATTTTGATCGGATGAACAGAGACCAATTTATTTTTATTAATAGATGAAAAAATGTCATTTTTCACTGAAAAATTTTTGCCTCTGTTCTCTCCATCTGTTTTTCCCTGTTCTTGTTCTCGGCCTCCTGTGTTTGTCACTAAAGACTCGCTGACAGGCCACAGCAGAGTGAAGATTCGTGATCCCTGTGTTCATTTCCTTATTTGCAATATAAATCAGGTGGTTGATAATACGGGAAATATTATTAATTATAAACTAAAAAACATTACGAGCCGGGGAGGAAGATAAAAGTTGAAAGACATATGCGCCTTATCTGTGAAAACGTAAGCAGGGAATTCCCTTTCTAGATACAATTGAGGTGAATGACCGGTAAATTGAAAGTTGTTATTTTACGTGATCTCTTTGAGTAATGCCTGGAAAGCAAACCTGTATAGAATGCAATAAAACCATAGGAAGAGGTGGATATAAGGTAAAGTGTAGTGTGTGTAAAGAATGGTTTCATCTAGCTTGCACTTCCCTAGGAAAAGAAGATATCCTGGGGAAAAAAAAATTGGCGTGGCAATGCCAGAACTGTTTGTCCAAGGAATCTGTTGATGAGAGCGTGACCGACTTGATGGAGAAGTTGGGAAGAAGGATTAGCATAGGTAAACAAAGTAAAACAGATAGCCCATCTAAGCCTAAGCCCGTAGAAGAAATGTTCAAGGAACTCCTGAGTAAAATGGTAACAATAGAAACCGCTGTAGAATTCAATAACGAATTAATGGAAAATATGAGAATCTCTATGGAGGAAATGAAGAAGGAAAACCGTACTTTGAAAAGGGAGCATGAAATCATGAAAGCTACAATAGAAGAACTAAGAGCAGAAGTTACGGAGCTAAAGGGAGAAGCCAAAGTGAGAATTAATATAGCGGAGGTTGAAGCTAGGAAGAATAACATCGTCATATCAGGGGTCAAAAACGAGGAGGAGATCGCGGTGGTTCTGAGGAATTTGGAGGTAAACATTCAAGACAAATCTTACAAGACACGATTTCTTCCCTCAAAAGGCGCCATTAAACCTGTTGTGATTGTATTTCCTGATGAAGACACTAAAATTAGAATATTGAACAAACGCAAAATGATTGGAACTTTGACTACAACAGATATGGGAATTAGCGGTGAAGAGAGGCGAATTTATGTAAACGATGATCTTCCCAAGTCGGTACAGGAGCTGCTCAGGAAGGCGAAGGAGTTGCGAGATGAGGATTACAAGTTCATATGGACAAGGGGAGGAAAGGTGTTCTGCCGGAAGACTGAGACCTCAAAGGTAATACATCTGAAATCACCAGATCAAATAATAGGTATGAAAGTTCGAAATGGATAGATAATAACAGATTTGGGAATTGGTATTTTATTTTTTATTTTATTTTTGTATGATGGAAAGTTTTGTTAGGGATTTTCAAGTGGAAGCAGTCCACACACATGATGTGGAAAGCTGTTGGGAGCTATCAGAAATGACCAAAAGAACAAAGTGTGATAATTTTAGAATAGTACACACGAATATTCGAAGCATTGAAAAAAACTTTGATGAGTTCGGTGTTGTTTTATCTCAGCTGAATTTCGAAATAGACTGTCTAGTTTTGTCGGAAACGTGGAATATTGCAAATTTGAACCTTTATAAGATGACCGGCTATGACACGATTTACAATGAAGGATTGATTAACCAAAATGATGGAGTAGTTATATTCATTAGAAATAATTTACTTTACGACTACGAAATACTTGATATGGGCCAGATTAAAGTAATTAAAATGATAGTAAATAAACTCAATAAGAAAATCCAGGTTTTGGCACTATACCGCCCTCCATCTGGGAGTATAGGTGAATTTAATGAAAATCTAGATCTATTCTTACAAAATAATAACCTAACAGGAAGCTATGATATGTCCTTTTTTGTTGGGGATTTAAATATAAATATTTTAAATCAGACGGCAGATAGCGAGGATTACCAGAGTATCTTGTCGGAGCATGGATATAAATCTATGATAAATGGCCACACTCGTGTCACTTCCAAAAGCAAATCGTGTATAGACCATATTTTTATGAACAGTAAACTGAGCCATAATGTATTTCAGTCAGCTATACTCCATACAACAGTGACTGACCACTATACACTTTTCCTGGAGATTTCGTCATGTGAGATGCCCCGTGCGGCTACAGGTTCTGAAAGGATGAAAAAATATGTGGACTATTGTGAAATGAAAGAGATGCTTAGTAAATTCAATTGGGATGATTTGATAGATCCGAACAGAGTCGAGGACTCATGGAACGGTTTCATGGCCGAACTTAAAGCTGCAGTTGAAAAGAGCACGAAAATAGTGAAGGTGAAAAGATCTTGTAAGGGAAAAAAGCCCTGGGTGACGAAGGGACTCATAAAGTCAATAAGAGAAAAAGACCGTATGTATAAAGAAGTCATTAAATATCCAGAAGATCTAGTGAGGTTGAAAAATTTCAAAAAATATAAAAATAAGCTGGATAGTCTACTCAAGAAGGCAAAGAAGGACTACTACCGGAAAGAAATTGAAAGGAATAGGAATCAAGCCAGAGGACTATGGAGGGTAGTGAACGAGGGAACTAGAGACAAAAATTGTAGGATTGAAATCAACAAGGGGACTAATGGTGATATACTTAGAGATGACTATCAAATAGCGGAGGAATTCAATAAATACTTCACTGAAATTGGAAGTAACTTGGCTAGAAAAATTCGAGAGCAGAACCCTGCACACTCCATTGAGGGGAAAAGGAGGATAATACCAAATTCAATGGTGTTTTTCGAGACTGATGAAGCAGAAGTTTTGAACGAAATTAAAACACTCAGGAATTCAAAGGCACCAGGACACGATGGAATTGGAGCTGAATGTGTGAAAACTGTTGCTGAATTTATCGTCGAACCTCTGACTAAGCTCATAAATATTAGTATTTCCACTGGCACCTTTCCGACAATCTTGAAGAAGGCAATAGTTATACCCATTTATAAGTCGTCGAAAAGAACTGAAATGAAAAATTATAGACCTATCTCCCTGACACCAACTTTTGCGAAGATCTTCGAGAGGATTCTGAAAACACGATTGGTTAGATTCTTAACGAAATACGACTTACTATCGCATAGACAATATGGATTTCAAAGAAAGAGATCTACACAAGATGCAATTGCTAGACTGGTGGATCTTATTTCCGACGCCATAGATAATAACAAACACGCTATAGGAATATTTGTAGATCTGCAGAAAGCTTTCGACACGGTAGACCATACAATATTGATGAGGACGTTAGAAGAGTGTGGCTGCAGAGGGCTATCGTATAGCTTGTTATCGAGTTACATAAATGGAAGGCAACAGTGTGTGAGAGTTGGAGAGTCAACAAGTAGTCCTAGAACCATTACATGCGGAGTGCCTCAGGGAACAGTGCTTGGTCCTCTATTGTTTTTAATATATGTTAATGCAATGTTCAATTTGGCATTAGGAGCAGATATAATCGGTTTCGCTGATGACACGGTCCTATTTTTTACGGGAGAAACATCGGAGGCAGTCAAGAGTAAAGCAGAATATGGTTTTAGTCAGTTGGTAAATTTCCTATGCGTGAATAAACTGACAGTGAACATGGAGAAGACTAAATTTATGTATTACACCAGGGATTTTAGAAGATTACCAACACTCAACAGACTCTCAGTAAAAAATGAATTCACAATAGAGAAAACAGATACAATCAAATATTTGGGAGTCCTTATAGACAGCCACTTGAGATGGGAGGAGCAATCGAACCTTGTTGTAAAAAAACTGCGGCCGATGCTTAGTAAATTCAAAGCAATTAGACAAATATGTGAAGAAAGAGAACTGAAAACTGTGTATCACGCATTGGTGGAATCACACTTGAATTATGGAATACTGGGATGGGGTGGAATGGCCAACTGCCATTATTCAAGAATTGAAAAAATGCAGAAATGGATTTTAAAGATTATTTACAGAAAACCTATTACCCATCCAACGGAAGATTTATTCAGAACTGCAAAAGTGCTCACCACAAGACAGCTATATGCAAGAGCTCTCCTTATGTACCAACATAATACTGTTACACCTGTTCCCGAGAAGACCATAAAATTGAGAAACAAGCACATAAAACTGCCTAAATTAAATAAAACCAGTACTCTTAGAACTTTTAAATACCTCGCCCCACTGCTCTATAACAGCCTTCCGGAGCATCTAAAGGACATTCAGTCTCATTCTGGCTACAACAGACAGATAAGACACTGGATAGAACGCCAACACTGGGATTTTGGGATAACTTTCTGGAATAGAAATAATTTTGTTTGATTGTTGTGGATATTTTTGTTTTTGTTTGCTGGTGCTTAAAATGCTGATCACTCACCATCATGTATAATAAATGTGTGTACCTATATGTTTAAGTTTATATGGTAAACGGAAATTCTTACCACGGACAAGTGCCTCGCACTTTTGTGGTGTTTAAATGTTTGTTAACGTTGTGTTATTGCCGAAATTTTCTTTTGTTATTTTTCCTTGTATTTACTGGTTAATAAACATTATCTTATCTTATCTTATCTTATCTCCTCCCAAGTTTATTCGATATATTTTCAAAACGGTGGGTTATGGAGAAAAGTGGTCAATAGGGCTTTTGTAGAGAATCAATTTACCTAAAAAATGAGGTATTAATCATTCTGATCGGATGAACAGAGACCGATTTATTTCCATTAATAAATGAAAAAATGTCATTTTTCATCTCCTCCCAAGTTTATTCGAAATATTTTCAAAACGGTAGGTTATGGAAAAAAGTGATCAATAGGGCGTTTGTAGATAATTAATTTATCCATCAAATGAGGTATTAATCATTCTGATCGGATGAACAGAGACCGATTTATTTTCATTAATAAATGAAAAAATGTCATTTTCAATCTCCTCCCAAGTTTAGTCCATATATTTTCAAAACGGTAGGTTATGGAGGAAAGTGGTCAATAGGGCGTTCCTAGAGAATTAATTTACCTATAAAATGAGGAATTAGTCATTCTGATCGGATGAACAGAGACCGATTTATTTTCATTAATAGATGAAAAAATGTCATTTTCCATCTCCTCCCAAGTTTATTCGATATATTTTCAAAACGGTAGGTTATGGAGGGAGGTGGTCAATAGGGCATTCCTAGAGAATTAATTTACCTATAAAATGAGGTATTAATCATTCTGATCGGATGAACAGAGACCGATTTATTTTCATTAATAGATGAAAAAATGTCATTTTCCATCTCCTCCCAAGTTTATTCGATATATTTTCAAAACGGTAGGTTATGGAGAAAAGTGGTCAATAGGGCTTTTGTAGAGAATCAATTTAGCTAAAAAATGAGGTATTAATCATCCTGATCGGATGAACAGAGACCAATTTATTTTCATTAATAGATGAAAAATTGTCATTTTTCATATCCTCCCAAGTTTGTTCGAAATATTTTCAAAACGGTAGGTTATGGAAAAAAATGGTCAATTCGGCGTTTGTAGAGAATTAATTTACCAATGAAATGAGGTATTAATCATTATGATCGGATGAACAGAGACCGATTTATTTCCATTAATAGATGAAAAAATGTCATTTTCCATCTCCTCCCAAGTTTATTCGATATATATTCAAAACGGTAGGTTATGGAGAAAAGTGGTCAATAGGGCTTCTGTAGAGAATAAATTTACCTGAAAAATGAGGTATTAATCATTCTGATCGGATGAACAGAGACCAATTTATTTTCATTAATAGATGAAAAAATGTCATTTTTCATCTCCTCCCAAGTTTATTCGATATATTTTCAAAACGGTAGGTTATGGAAAAAAGTGGTCAATAGGGCGTTTGTGAAGAATTAATTTATCCATCAAATGAGGTATCAATCATTCTGATCAGATGAATAGAGACCGATTTATTTTCATTAATAAATGAAAAAATGTCATTTTCCATCTCCTCTCAAGTTTATTCGATATATTTTCAAAACGGTGGGTTATGGCAAAAAGTGGTCGATAGGGCATTCTTAGAGAATTAATTTACCTATAAAATGAGGTATTAATCTTTCTGATCGGATGAACAGAGACCGATTTATTTTCATTAATAGATGAAAAAAGGTCATTTTTCATCTCCTCCCAAGTTTATTCGATATATTTTCAAAACGGTAGGTTATGGAGAAAAGTGGTCAATAAGGCTTTTGTAAAGAATCAATTTACCTAAAAAATGAGGTATTGATCATTCTGATCAGATGAACAGAGACCGATTTATTTTCATTAATAAATGAAAAAATGTCATTTTCCATCTCCTCCCAAGTTTATTCGATATATTGTCAAAACGGTGGGTTATGGCAAAATGTGGTCGATAGGGCATTCTTAGAGAATTAATTTACCTATAAAATGAGGTATTAATCTTTTTGATCGGATGAACAGAGACCGATTTATTTTCATTAATAGATGAAAAAAGGTCATTTTTCATCTCCTCCCAAGTTTATTCGATATATTTTCAAAACGGTAGGTTATAGAGAAAAGTGGTCAATCAGGCTTTTGTAGAGAATCAATTTACCTAAAAAATTAGGTATTAATCATTCTGATCAGATGAACAGAGACCGATTTATTTTCATTTATGAATGAAAAAATGTCATTTTCCATCTCCTCCCAAGTTTATTCCATATATTGTCAAAACGGTAGGTTATGGCAAAAAGTGGTCGGTAGGGCATTCTTAGAGAATTAGTTTACCTATAAAATGAGGTATTAATCATTCTGATCGGCTGAACAGAGACCGATTTATTTTCATTAATAGATGAAAAGATGTAATTTTCCATCTCCTCCCAAGTTTATTCGATATATTTTCAAAACGGTAGGTTATGGAGAAAAGTGGTCAATGAGGCTTTTGTAGAGAATCAATTTACCTAAAAAATGAGGTAATAATCATTCTGATCAGATGAACAGAGACCGATTTATTTTCATTAATGAATGAAAAAATGTCATTTTCCATCTCCTCCCAAGTTCATTCCATATATTGTCAAAACGGTAGGTTATGGCAAAAAGTGGTCGATAGGGCATTCTTAGAGAATTAGTTTACCCATAAAATGAGGTATTAATCATTCTGATCAGATGAAGAGAGACCGATTGATTTTCATTAATAGATGAAAAAATATCATTTTCCATCTCCTCCCAAGTTTATTCGATATATTTTCGAAGGGTGGGTTATGAAAAAAAGTGGTCAATGGGGCGTTTGTAGAGAATTAATTTACCTATAAAATGAGGTATTAATCATTCTGATCGGATGAACAGAGACCGATTTATTTTCATTAATAGATGAAAAAATGTCATTTCTCCATCTCCTCCCAAGTTTATTCCATATATTTTCGAAACGGTGGGTTATGGAAAAAAGTGGTCAATGAGGCGTTTGTAGAGAATTTATTTACCTATAAAATGAGGTATTAATTATTCTGATCGGACGAACAGAGACCGATTTATTTTCAATAATAGAAGAAAAAATGTCATTTCTCCATCTCCTCCCAAATTTATTCGATATATTTTCAAAACGGTAGGTAATGGAAAAAAGTGGTCAATAGGGCGTTCGTAGAGAATAAAATTACCTATAAAATGAGGTATTCATCATTCTGATCGGATGAACAGAGACCGATTTATTTTCATTAATAGATGAAAAAATGTCATTTTCCATCTCCTCCCAAGTTTATTCGATATATATTTTCAAAACGGTGGGTTATGGAGAAAAGTGGTCAGTAAGGCATTTGTAGAGAATCAATTTACCTAAAAAATGAGGTATATTTATTCTGATTGGATGAACAGAGACCAATTTATTTTCATTAATAGATGAAAAAATATCATTTTCCATCTCCTTTCAAGTTTATTCGATATATTTTCAAAACGGTGGGTTATGGAAAAAAGTGGTCAATAGGGCGTTTGTAGAGAATTAATTTAATTTATCCATCAAATGAGGTATTAATCATTCTGTTCGGATGAACAGAGACCGATTTATTTTCATTAATAAATGAAAAAATGTCATTTTTCATCTCCTCCCAAGTTTATTCGATATATTTTCAAAACGGTAGGTTATGGAAAAAAGTGGTCAATAGACCGTTTGTAGAGAATTAATTTATCCATCAAATGAGGTATCAATCATTCTGATCAGATGAACAGAGACCGAATTATTTTCATTAATAAATGAAAAAATATCATTTTCCATCTCCTTTCAAGTTTATTCGATATATTTCAAAACGGTGGGTTATGGAAAAAAGTGGTCAATAGGGCGTTTGTAGAGAATTAATTTATCCATCAAATGAGGTATTAATCATTCTGATCGGATGAACAGAGACCGATTTATTTTCATTAATAAATGAAAAATGTCATTTTTCCATCTCCTCCCATTTATTCGAATATTTTCAAAACGGTAGGTTATGGAAAAGTGGTCAATAGGGCGTTTGTAGATAATTAATTTACCCATCAAATGAGGTATTAATCATTCTGATCGGATGAACAGAGACCGATTTATTTTCATTAATAAATGAAAAATGTCATTTTCAATCTCCTCCCAAGTTTATTACATATATTGTCAAAACGGTAGGTTATGGCAAAAAGTGGTCGATAGGGCATTCTAAGAGAATTAATTTAAATATAAAAATGAGGTATAAATCTTCTGATCGGATGAACAGAGACCGATTATTTTCTTTAATAGATGAAAAAGGTATTTTTCATCTCCTTCCAAGTTTATTCGATATATTTTCAAAACGGTAGGTAATGGAAAAAGTGGTCAATAAGGCGTTTGTAGAGAATTATTTACCTATAAATGAGGTATTAATCATTCTATTCGGATGAACAGAGACCATTTATTTTCATTAATAGATGAAAAAATGTCATTTTTCATCTCCTTCCAAGTTTATTCGATATATTTTCAAAACGGTGGGTTATGGAAAAAAGTGGTCGATAGGGCGTTTGTAGAGAATTAATTTATCCATCAAATGAGGTAACAACTGTTTTGATCAGATGAACAGAGACCGATTCATTTTCATTATAAATGAAAATATCATTTTTCATCTCCTTTCAAGTTTTTTCGATATATTTTCGAAACGGTGGGATATTGTAGAAAGTGGTCAATGGGCGTTTGTAGAGAATTAATTTACCTAGAAATTGACGTATTAATTATTCGATCGGATTGAACAGAGACCGAATTATTTTCATTAATAGATGGAAAAATGTCATTTTCCATCTCCTCCCAAGTTTATTCGATATATTTCAAAACGGTAGGTTATGGAGAAAAGTGTCAATAGGGCTTTTGTAGAGAATCAATTTACCTAAAATGAAGTATTAATCATTCTGATCGAATGAACAGAGACCGATTTATTTTCATTAATAATGAAAAAATGTCATTTTTTCATCTCCTCCCAAGTTTATTTTCGAAATATTTTCAAAACGGTAGGTTATGGAAAAAAGTGGTCAATAGGCGTTTGTAGATAATTAATTTATCCATCAAATGAGGTATTAATCATTCTGATCGGATGAACAGAGACGATTTATTTTCATTAATAAATGAAAAAATGTCATTTTCAATATCCTCCCAAGTTTATTCCATATTTTGCCAAAACGGTAGGTTATGGCAAAAAGTGGTCGATAGGGCATTCTTAGAGAATTAATTTAAATATAAAATGAGGTATTAATCTTTCTGATCGGATGAACAGAGACCGATTTATTTTCTTTAATAGGTGAAGAAAGGTCATTTTTCATCTCCTCCCAAGTTGATTCGATATATTTTCAAAACGGTGGGTTATGGAGAAAGTGGTCAATAGGGCTTTTGTAGAGAATCAATTTACCTAAAAAATGAGGTATTAATCATTCTGATCGGATGAACAGAGACCATTTATTTTTATTAATAGATGAAAAAATGTCATTTCATCTCCTCCTCCAAAGTTTATTCGATATATTTTCAAACGGTAGGTTATGGAAAAAGTGGTCAATCAGGCTTTTGTAGAGAATCAATTACCTAAAAAATGAGGTATTAATCATTCTGATCAGATGAACAGAGACCGATTTATTTTCATTTATGAATGAAAAAATGTCATTTTCCATCTCCTCCCAAGTTTATTCCATATATTGTCAAAACGGTAGGTTATGGCAAAAAGTGGTCGGTAGGGCATTCTTAGAGAATTAGTTTACCTAGAAATTGACGTATTAATTATTCTGATCGGAACAGAGACCGAATTATTTTCATTAATAGATGAAAAAATGTCATTTTCCATCTCCTCCCAAGTTTATTCGATATATTTTCAAAACGGTAGGTTATGGAGAAAAGTGGTCAATAGGGCTTTTGTAGAGAATCAATTTACCTAAAAAATGAAGTATTAATCATTCTGATCGAATGAACAGAGACCGATTTATTTCATTAATAAATGAAAAAATGTCATTTTTCATCTCCCCAAGTTTTATTCGAAAATATTTTCAAAACGGTAGGTTATGGAAAAAAGTGGTCAATAGGGGCGTTTGTAGATTTAATTTATCCATCAAATGAGGTATTAATCATTCTGATCGGATGAACAGAGACCGATTTATTTTCATTAATAAATGAAAAATGTCATTTTCAATATCCTCCCAAGTTTATTCCATATATTGCCAAACGGTAGGTTATGGCAAAAAGTGTTCGATAGGGCATTCTTAGAGAATTAATTTAAATATAAAATGAGGTATTAATCTTTCTGATCGGATGAACAGAGACCGATTTATTTTCTTTAATAGGTGAAAAAAGGTCATTTTTCATCTCCTCCCAAGTTTATTCGATATATTTTCAAAACGGTGGGTTATGGAGAAAAGTGGTCAATAGGGCTTTTGTAGAGAATCACTTTACCTAAAAAATGAGGTATTAATCATTCTGATCAGATGAACAGAGACCGATTTATTCTCATTTATGAATGAAAAAATGTCATTTTCCATCTCCTCCCAAGTTTATTCCATATATTGTCAAAACGGTAGGTTATGGCAAGAAGTGGTCGGTAGGGCATTCTTAGAGAATTAGTTTACCTATAAAATGAGGTATTAATCATTCTGATCGGCTGAACAGAGACCGATTTATTTTCATTAATAGATGAAAAGATGTAATTTTCCATCTCCTCCCAAGTTTATTCGATATATTTTCAAAACGGTAGGTTATGGAGAAAAGTGGTCAATAAGGCTTTTGTCAATTTACCTAAAAAATGAGGTATTAATCATTCTGATCAGATGAACAGAGACCGATTTATTTTCATTAATGAATGAAAAAATGTCATTTTCCATCTCCTCCCAAGTTCATTCCATATATTGTCAAAACGGTAGGTTATGGCAAAAAGTGGTCGAAAGGGCATTCTTAGAGAATTAGTTTACCTATAAAATGAGGTATTCATCATTCTGATCGGATGAACAGAGACCGATTTATTTTCATTAATAGATGAAAAAATGTCATTTTCCATCTCCTCCCAAGTTTATTCGATATATATTTTCAAAACGGTAGGTTATGGAGAAAAGTGGTCAGAAAGGCATTTGTAGAGAATCAATTTACCTAAAAATGAGGTATATTTATTCTGATTGGATGAACAGAGACCAATTTATTTTCATTAATAGATGAAAAATATCATTTTCCATCTCCTTTCAAGTTTATTCGATATATTTTCAAACACGGTGGGTTATGGAAAAAAGTGGTCAATAGGGCGTTTGTAGAGAATTAATTTAATTTATCCATCAAATGAGGTATAATCATTCTGATCGGATAAACAGAGACCGATTTATTTTCATTAATAAATGAAAAAATGTCATTTTTCATCTCCTCCCAATTTTATTCGATATATTTTCAAAACGGTAGGTTATGGAAAAAAGTGGTCAATAGACCGTTTGTAGAGAATAATTTATCCATCAAATGAGGTATCAATCATTCTGATCAGATGAACAGAGACCGGATTATTTTTCATTAATAAATGAAAAAATATCATTTTCCATCTCCTTTCAAGTTTATTCGATATATTTTCAAAACGGTGGGTTATGGAAAAAGTGGTCAATAGGGCGTTTGTAGAGATTAATTTTTTATCCATCAAATGGGTATTAATGTTGGAGTTGATATTTAAATAAAACACAGTTTGCCTCTTATATCTTTACTTGCATATAGCTTTCAAGATTACTCTTTGTTTATTAATATAAACAACGTCTTAACCTCTTAACTCTATTATATCTCTACAATAATAGTAATGGCCGTCTTAAGTGTGGGTCAGCTGTTAGTCTGCGCACCACTGAATATTCGTCTTATGCCATACACAGAACAGTTCTTCTTCTCTTAAGAACCCCTGCGTTACGTCTATATTATACATCTTATGGGAGGTGTATCGTGTGTTGCTGTCTGGCGAAGTCATACATCTAACACTCCCTCCCTTTGCCAGACCGATCACACGATACCATCTGAAACATCTTAATTTTCTGAAAAGAAACAGAATTAGAAACTTCTAAAAACATCTTAATTGAAGATTCTATCTCTAAGAACTCTATGAGCATCTAAAGGCAAAGGTTTAGTCATGATGTCCGCAATATTCTCTTTAGTCGGGATCCATCTAACAATAACCTTTTTGTCTTCAACACATTGCTTTATAAAATCGCCATGTGTATCAGCCATATGCCTTCTCAATCCAGTCCTTTCTCTCTCTAATAAGGATTCATGGATTACATCTATATCATCATCAAACATCTTAAGTTTGTGACTGCCATCTCTCTTAGTGCAGTCACCGGCGGACTTATTGTCGCACCAAATGGTTATAGGAAACAAAGTTTTCCCCATCATAAATCGGATAGCTTTATCCAGAGATATGACCTCTTGGCATACATCACTCATAGCTAGATATTCAGCCTGACAGGTGGACAATGTAACATAAGATTGTTTGTGGCTTCTCCAAGCAATTACATCACCAAACAATTTTATTACATATCCGGCTGTCGAGGTTGAATCTACATGGTCTCTAAAACTAGCATCAGTGTATGCTTCCAGATTATCTTGTTCAGTTTTGTATTTCAAACCTGAATCAAGAGTGCCTCTTAAGTATCTGAAAATTCTCTTAACATCTTGCCAATCATCTTCAGTGGGTGCAAGTTGTTTCCTCGCCAAATAGTTCACAGCGAATGCAATATCCGGCCGTGTCCCATTTGCCAAGTACATCAAGCTCCCTATGGCTTCTCTATACGGAACTTTCATCTTAATTTCATCTTTATGTTCCTCGTCTGAATTATTTCTCTTATTCCTACTTTGAACCTGTCTTGTCACCATAGGTGTATTTTGTGGCTTGCATTCGTCCATGTTGAATCTCTTCAAAATATTCATGGTATATGTTGATTGGTTTAATAATATGTACCTCTTAAGTTTATTCCTTTCAACATTGATACCAAGGAAATTTTTAGGTTCCCCGAGATCCTTCATTTCGAATGCATTGCCCAAATGCGTCTTAATTTCCTGGAGTTTATCTCTATCGTTACTGGCTACTAGAATGTCGTCTACATATATAACTAGTATTGCCAATTTACCATCTTTTCTCCAGGTGTATAGACAAGGCTCGTGTAGGTCGTTCTCTAAGCTTAGCTTTTTGGCTTCTTCTGTGAATCTCTGATTCCATCTCTTAGGGCTGATTTTCAAGCCGTATAATGCTTTCTCTAATTTGCATACTTTAGACTCTCTAATATTGATATCTACTTCTAATCCATCTGGGATTTCCATGTAGATATCTTCATCTAAAGTTCCATTAAGGAAAGCCGTCTTAACATCTAATTGGCACGTAAACAAGTCAAACTTGTTAATCATTGCAAAGACAGATCTGATGACTGGAAGTCTAGAAACAGGTGCATACGTTTCTTTCAAGTCATAGTTATTTCTGTCTTTGAAACCTCTAATAACCAACCGTGCCTTATAACGGTTATACCGTCAACGTCTAATTTCCTTTTAAATACCCATCTCGAATCTATAATATTAGGTTTACTTCCATCTGAATGAAGTTTACTTCTATCGACCAATTTCCAAACATTGTTTTTATCATTGAGTCGATTTCCTCTGAAACTGCCTTTTTCCACAGAGAACCCTCTCTTGAGTTTATAGCGTCTCTATAATTAATAGGTTCTCCGTTCAATGTGGATAAAAGACATCTTCTCATTTCAACTTCTTTATCAGCCTCTCTAAGGATTTCATCTGAATTGTTATCTAAAACGTGTAAGTATTTAGCATAACTTATATCCTCTACAACCTTTTTATTTTCATCTATTTTCCTCTTAAGTGAGCTTCTCGTGAATGGTCTTTCGACTGCACTCAACGATACATCTGAATGTTTTGATTCTTTAAGTGGTCTTTTCATCTTAGGTTTCTCTACATCTCTATTAGCCTCTCTACTCTTTTCCTCTAACATCCAATCCCAATCTGAATTATCATCTGAAGTCTTGTCTTTTTATATACATCTTTATAGACAAGTTTTTCATTGAATCGTATATGTCTCGACTCAAAGAACTTTTTGGAACTTGGGTGCCATATCAAGTATCCTGTGGTAGTGTATCCCACAAGGACACCTTTCAATGCACGCTCTCCAAATTTCAGACTGGGTTTGGGTATTCTAATATAGGCTATACACCCGAACCTTTTAATTTGATCAAAATGACATCTAGATTTTGATGCAAATTTAGTTAAGGGTGTTTCATACTCTATAGATTTGTGTGGGGTTCTGTTGTATGCATGTACAGCAGCATCAACAGCTAATTCCCACATACTCTTAGGTAGACCAGAATCAAACATATAAGCTCTAATTTTTCTCTGAATGGTTGCATTAAACCTTTCGGCTACACCGTTATGTTCAGGTGTGTAAGGAGGCGAGAAGTCAGTTTCAATATTTTCCTTCTTAAGTATATCAAGAAACTTTCGTCCAGTGAACTCAGTTCCTTGATCAGATCTGATATAACAGACCTTTTCGTCTTTACCTAATAGATTTCGAGTGGATACTAGGAACTTCTCTAATGCAATGCCTGAATCGTCTTTAGTTCTCAGAGAATAAGCTCTAGCCAATCTCGAGTAATCATCTACATAGACATTTATGAACCTCTTTTGTCCTGGGTGCGATGTTGGTTTAATCGGACCCATTATGTCTGTATGAATGACCTGAAGTGGTCGTTCGGCTCTTTTACGATTCTCTCTAAAAGGCAATTTTTGCATTTTTGACATTATACAAACTTCACAATCTAATATGGAGTCGTCAAATGTCACTCTCTCAAACCTCTTATCAAGCTTTTGCAGCTTTTTCAGATAATTCACAGAAGCATGACCCAATCTTAAGTGCCAAAGCATAGCTTCGTTAAACCGGTTAGGTTTATCGATCTCAACATCTAATGGATTGTTGATGAATAGTTCCTCTAAATTATGTAGTGTCTCTAAATCATCTATTTTTACTACATTCTATTCATCAAAGTACAATCCCAGTTCTTACTCTCATCCTCTAATGAGGTTTTAAGAACCTTCTCTACTTGAGAAATGAGATGTTCGTCTTTCTCCCTCCCAATTACAGAACGGGATACTTCCATTTCAGGTTCTCCCTCCGACTCTAACATCTCTACATCTTCATTGAGTTTCTGTGATTGTTGGGACATCTCATTCTCTTTGAACATAACTGCTCTGCAGCAATATTGTTCATATTCAACTTCATCATTTTGCTCAATCTGATTCGGCTTTTTTATTTTGAAGTTGATTAACCAATTTGGTTTCTCATATCTTCCCTCTAGAACGGTTTTATTATTTCGTCTATCAAAAACCTTTAAGATTTTATCGTCTAAATAAATCTCAAGTCCTAAATCTGCTAACTTACGTAGTGACAACAGATTTTCAGACACATCTTTAGCGGCGATTACATTCACCAATCTCAAACTCTTACTCTTAATTGGATCAGTATATAATACTAGATCACCTCTACCATCTATCTCTATATCTGCTATTTGATTTTTATTTGCACTCTTAATTGTTTTGTTCTCTAACCTCTTAAAATTACTCAGTAGCATGTGATCAGTCACTATATGATCAGTAGCTCCAGAGTCAGCAACAAAACTAATAAAATCATTAAAATAGCACTCACCTGAGGGTTTCTGAGATTTTAATGAAGCTTTGCGGGCTTTCATTTGGGTTCTCCTTACCTCTCTGGTATTCACTCTATTGGTCTCAAATTTCTTCTTCCTAAAGCTCTTGCTGGACTTAGAGTGCGATGACTTGGGGCACTCATCACTCTTATGGTTCTCTATAGAATTACAACTGAAACAGAACCATTTATTTTGCCGCTTTAGAGAACATTCACTGGACCTATGCCCTTTGTTATTGCATCGGAAACATCTTAATTTAGGTCCAGAAAATATTCTCTGAAGCTTTGGTTCAGTTTCCTTTATCTCACACTTCTTTTCAGCCTCTAATTGTGAGATAAAGGACTTAATCTCGTCTAGTGTCATTTCCTCTCTAGTGGTTTGTCTTTTTATCAGGTCGGCATTCCTGAGTTCAGGAATAACCGAGGAGACTGCCTGATAAAAAGCAGACCTAATCTCTTGGGGTGTCAACTCAATGACATCCTCACAGGCTTCATACTCCCTCACAATGGAGTCGAACCTTTCGCAGAAGTCATGAACTGACTCTGCCTTCTCCATCTTTATGGCATAAAGCCTAGCTCTAACGGAAGTGTGCGTGACATTGCTCTCACACTTCCTAGAGTTCCTCAAGATCCTGATGATCTCTATTGGTTCTCTAACGGTCAGAATCTTTCGGTGGTAATTCTCATCTAACCGATTTATTATGATGTCACGAACCCAATTTTTCCTCTTAAGTGTGCTCGCCTCACCTCTAAAGGGAGCACTATCACTGGGTTCGATGACATCAAGGATGTCATTGGTCATCAACTCTGACTTTAGACAGTCCATCCAAATGTCAAAGTTCGTCTCTTTGGTCAATTTGTAGTCCCTCTTTATTTGGATAAAGCTCGGAAGCTTATCCTGCTGAACAACCCCGTCTAAGTTTCCAGCTCTGACTACTTCTGACCTGTCATCGACCATCCCAAGAGATTTCGACTTCTTCGAGAAACCTTCGTCTTTAGTGTCCAGCCTTCGCTTATTAGGAATAGAATTATTCCTCTCGATGAGAATCCTCAATCGAGTGTTCTCTGCCTCTAAATTATTTTTAGAGACCTGAGCTAACATCTCTACCATCGATTTAGCCCCCTCCATAACATCTCTTAGAGTATTTGCTGCCTCTACAATTTGCTTTGCAGCATTCTCAATGGCTTCTTCATTTCGTCTTATCATAACATCATTTATGATGTTAATGCCTCTATTTGATACTGGAAAGTGAAAAATATTTTAAACCTGGATTTCGTCTGAACTCTAATTGCAAGGCCTTGCATCTAACATCTTAAGTGAATTATATTCTATCGTCTAACATCTTAAGTGAATATATTCTATCGTCTAACATCTGAAGTGAATATATTCTATCGTCTAACATCTTAAGTTTTCACAGTATCCATCTATCATCTAATGTTTGATAGCAGGATAAGGAACTACAGGAAAGACTGAGGACATTTCGTCTTTAGTCCCAAATATTGGAAAATTCTTACCTTGGGATATTACAGACTCATTTACATCTAAAACCTCTCTCTCATAGTCATCGTCTGTAGGTTCGTCAGAGACCTCTTGGTAATCGATTTCCTCATCAGAGTAATCTGAGGATTCATAATTTACCAATCCAAATCCTGCCATCTATTTTGGGATTATGAAACAGAAACATATATCATTATTGTGTTACTCTCTAAATCATCTAAATACCAGGTTTATGATATAAGATCTGTTTCGTGCTTCTGAACTGCCTTGAACGCACAGCAATCCTTGGCAATTCGAAACAGGAAATCAAGTTGTCAAGCAGCACCACCTCGTAGATATGCACCTGTCTCAACATGTGGTATCACGCACAGCAATGAGTACCTGTCGAATTAGGTTTGGCCAATAGCACATAAACGGGATGCATCACCTGACTCCTACGATAACCTTAGCTTTGGAACACATAGTACCGCACAGCAAGTACTAAGTGAACTAAGCCCCAAAATAATGATTCTTTACCAAACTTGTGAATTCAAGCAAGTCTGAGAAAAAGAAATTATTACAGTGATCAGCTGTTAAATATGCATAAACTCTCTACATCATCTAAACTCTTAAGTCTCTCATAATGGTGTTTCAATGCAATAAACATCTAACTATTGCCTTATATGAAAATCACCAACATCTGAATTTGTTTATCAACAATAATGAATGCATAAAGCAATCAACATCTTAAGTTTGTTCATAAACATTCATGAAAACATAATGCAATCAACCTCTTCAGTTTGTTTCAGAACAATTATAAATGCATAAAGCATTCAACCTCTTAAGTTTGTTCATCAACAATAATTATGATTGCAAAATGTAATCAGCCTCTATAGTTTGTCTGAGAACAAAAATGCATAAAGCATTCAACATCTTCAGTTTGTTCTCAGCCTCTTGAGTTTGTTTGAGAACAATAAAAATGCATAAAGCACTCAACATCTTAAGTTTGTTCTCAACATCTCAACCTCTAATGTTTGAACAGACATACTTTAAATACATCTAAATTATTTAAACCTCTGAATTTGTCTGTCAAACAACTGTGTTTCATCTAAGGGTGACTAATGTTTTCAATGCATCAACATCTAACAATGCATTGCCTCTAAACCTTGTTATGTATGTGTGCAAATAATCTACGTATAGTTTATTACATACAACAAGTATAAAACATCTTAAATTGAAGTGTAAACTTACCTCTATCAGTTTAACTTCGTCTCTTTTATATTCACAAAGGAACAAGTCACCACAATATCAACAACTCGTGTTTTTTAATATTTTTAGCGCAGTGGAATCGTGCACTGGGTTACCATAACCTGTTGGAGTTGATATTAAATAAAACACAGTTTGTCTCTTATATCTTTACTTGCATATAGCTTTCAAGATTACTCTTTGTTTATTAATATAAACAACGTCTTAACCTCTTAATTCTATTATATCTCTACAATAATAGTAATGGCCGTCTTAAGTGTGGGTCAGCTGTTAGTCTGCGCACCACTGAATATTCGTCTTATGCCATACACAGAACAGTTCTTCTTCTCTTAAGAACCCCTGCGTTACGTCTATATTATACATCTTATGGGAGGTGTATCGTGTGTTGCTGTCTGGCGAAGTCATACATCTAACAATTAATCATTCTGATCGGATGAACAGAGACCGATTATTTTCATTAATAAATGAAAAAATGTCATTTTTCATCTCCTTCCAAATTTATTCGAAATATTTTCAAAACGGTAGGTTATGGAAAAAAGAGATCAATAGGGCGTTTGTAGATAATTAATTTATCCATCAAATGAGGTATTAATCATTCTGATCGGATGAACAGAGACCGATTTATTTTCATTAATAAATGACAAAATGTCATTTTCAATCTCCTCCCAAGTTTATTACATATATTGTCAAAACGGTAGGTTATGACAAAAAGTGGTCGATAGGGCCTTCTAAGAGAATTAATTTAAATATAAAATGAGGTATAAATCTTTCTGATCGGATGAACAGAGACCGATTAATTTTCTTTAATAGATGAAAAAAGGTCATTTTTCATCTCCTCCCAAGTTTATTCGATATATTTTCAAAACGGTAGGTAATGGAAGAAAGTGGTCAATGAGGCGTTTGTAGAGAATTTATTTACCTATATAATGAGGTATTAATCATTCTGATCGGATGAACAGAGACCAATTTATTTTCATTAATAGATGAAAAAATGTCATTTTTCATCTCCTCCTAAGTTTATTCGATATATTTTCAAAACGGTGGGTTATGGAAAAAAGTGGTCAATAGGGCGTTTGTAGAGAATTAATTTATCCATCAAATGAGTCAACAACTGTTTTGATCAGATGAACAGAGACCGATTCATTTTCATTAATAAATGAAAAAATATCATTTTTCATCTCCTTTCAAGTTTATTCGATATATTTTCGAAACGGTGGGATATGGTAAAAAGTGGTCAATGGGGCGTTTGTAGAGAATTAATTTACCTAGAAATTGACGTATTAATTATTCTGATCGGATGAACAGAGACCGAATTATTTTCATTAATAGATGAAAAAATGTCATTTTCCATCTCCTCCCAAGTTTATTCGATATATTTTCAAAACGGTAGGTTATGGAGAGAAGTGGTCAATAGGGCTTTTGTAGAGAATCAATTTACCTAAAAAATGAAGTATTAATCATTCTGATCGGATTAACAGAGACCGATTTATTTTCATTAATAAATGAAAAAATGTCATTTTTCATCTCCTCCCAAGTTTATTCGAAATATTTTCAAAACGGTAGGTTATGGAAAAAAGTGGTCAATAGGGCGTTTGTAGATAATTAATTTATCCATCAAATGAGGTATTAATCATTCTGATCGGATGAACAGAGACCGATTTATTTTCATTAATAAATGAAAAAATGTCATTTTCAATATCCTCCCAAGTTTATTCCATATATTGCCAAAACGGTAGGTTATGGCAAAAAGTGGTCGATAGGGCATTCTTAGAGAATTAATTTAAATATAAAATGAGGTATTAATCTTTCTGATCGGATGAACAGAGACCGATTTATTTTCATTAATAGGTGAAAAAAGGTCATTTTTCATCTCCTCCCAAGTTTATTCGATATATTTTCAAAACGGTGGGTTATGGAGAAAAGTGGTCAATAGGGCTTTTGTAGAGAATCAATTTACCTAAAAAATGAGGTATTAATCATTCTGATCGGATGAACAGAGACCAATTTATTTTTATTAATAGATGAAAAAATGTCATTTTTCATCTCCTCCCAAGTTTATTCGATATATTTTCAAAACGGTGGGTTATGGAAAAAAGTGGTCAATAGGGCGTTTGTAGAGAATTAATTTATCCATCAAATGAGGTATCAACTATTCTGATCAGATGAACAGAGACCGATTTATTTTCATTAATAAATGAAAAAATATCATTTTCCATCTCCTTTCAAGTTTATTCGATATATTTTCGAAACGGTTGGTTATGGAAAAAAGTGGTCAATAAGGCGTTTGTAGAGAATTAATTTACCTAGAAATTGACGTATTAATTATTCTGATCGGATGAACAGAAAACGAATTATTTTCATTAATAGATGAAAAAATGTCATTTTCCATCTCCTCCCAAGTTTATTCGATATATTTTCAAAACGGTAGGTTATGGAGAAAAGTGGTCAATAGGGCTCTTGTAGAGAATCAATTTACCTAAAAAATGAGGTATTAATCATTCTGATCGGATGAACAGAGACCGATTTATTTTCATTAATAAATGAAAAAATGTCATTTTTCATCTCCTCCCAAGTTTATTCGAAATATTTTCAAAACGGTAGGTTATGGAAAAAAGTGGTCAATAGGGCGTTTGTAGATAATTAATTTATCCATCAAATGAGGTATTAATCATTCTGATCGGATGAACAGAGACCGATTTATTTTCATTAATAAATGAAAAAATGTCATTTTCAATCTCCTATCAAGTTTATTCCATATATTTTCAAAACGGTAGGTTATGGAGGAAAGTGGTCAATAGGGCGTTCCTAGAGAATTAATTTACCTATAAAATGAGGTATTAATCATTCTGATCGGATGAACAGAGACCGATTTATTTTCATTAATAGATGAAAAAATGTCATTTTCCATCTCCTACCAAGTTTATTCGATATATTTTCGAAACGGTAGGTTATGGAAAAAAGTGGTCAATAGGGCGTTTGTGAAGAATTAATTTATCCATCAAATGAGGTATCAATCATTCTGATCAGATGAATAAAGACCGATTTATTTTCATTAAGAAATGAAAAAATGTCATTTTCCATCTCCTCTCAAGTTTATTCGATATATTTTCAAAACGGTAGGTTATGGAGAAAAGTGGTCAATAAGGCGTTTGTAGAGAATTTATTTACCTATATAATGAGGTATTAATCATTCTGATCGGATGAACAGAGACCAATTTATTTTCATTAATAGATGAAAAAATGTCATTTTTCATCTCCTCCCAAGTTTATTCGATATATTTTCAAAACGGTGGGTTAGGGAAAAAAGTGGTCAATAGGGCGTTTGTAGGAAATTAATTTTTCCATCAAATGAGGTATCAACTATTCTGATCAGATGAACAGAGACCGATTCATTTTCATTAATAAATGAAAAAATATCATTATCCATCTCCTTTCAAGTTTATTCGATATATTTTCGAAACGGTGGGTTATGGAAAAAAGTGGTCAATAGGGCGTTTGTAGAGAATTAATTTACCTAGAAATTGACGTATTAATTATTCTGATCGGATGAACAGAGACCGAATTATTTTCATTAATAGATGAAAAAATGTCATTTTCCATCTCCTCCCAAGTTTATTCGATATATTTTCAAAACGGTAGGTTATGGAGAAAAGTGGTCAATAGGGCTTTTGTAGAGAATCAATTTACCTAAAAATGAGGTATTAATCATTCTGATCGGATGAACAGAGACCGATTTATTTCCATTAATAAATGAAAAAATGTCATTTTCATCTCCTCCCAAGTTTATTCGAAATATTTTCAAAACGGTAGGTTATGGAAAAAAGTGGTAAATAGGGCGTTTGTAGATAATTAATTTATCCATTAAATGAGGTATTAATCATTCTGATCGGATGAGCAGAGACCGATTTATTTTCATTAATAAATGAAAATATGTCATTTTCAATCTCCTCCCAAGTTTATTCCATATATTTTCAAAACGGTAGGTTATGGAGGAAAGTGAACGATAGGGCGTTCCTAGAGAATTAATTTACCTATAAAATGAGGTATTAATCATTTCGATCGGATGAACAGAGACCGATTTATTCTCATTAATAGATGAAAAAATGTCATTCTCCATCTCCTCCCAAGTTTATTCGATATATTTTCAAAACGGTAGGTTATGGAGGGAAGTGGTCGATAGGGCGTTCCTAGAGAATTAATTTACCTATAAAATGAGGTATTAATTATTCTGATCAGATGAACAGAGACCGATTTATTTTCATTAATAGATGAAAAAATATCATTTTCCATCTCCTCCCAAGTTTATTCGATATATTTTCAAAACGGTAGGTTATGGAAAAAAGTGGTCAATAGGGCGTTTGTGAAGAATTAATTTATCCATCAAATGAGGTATCAATCATTCTGATCAGATGAATAGAGACCGATTTATTTTCATTAATAAATGAAAAAAAGTCATTTTCCATCTCCTCTCAAGTTTATTCGATATATTTTCAAAACGGTAGGTTATGGAGAAAAGTGGTCAGTAAGGCATTTGTAGAGAATCAATTTACCTAAAAAATGAGGTATATTCATTCTGATTGGATGAACAGAGACCAATTTATTTTCATTAATAGATGAAAAAATATCATTTTCCATCTCCTTCAAGTTTATTCGATATATTTTCAAAACGGTGGGTTATGGAAAAAAGTGGTCAATAGGGCGTTTGTAGAGAATTAATTTATCCATCAAATGAGGTATCAATCATTCTGATCGGATGAACAGAGACCGATTTATTTTCATTAATAAATGAAAAAATGTCATTTTTCATCTCCTCCCAAGTTTATTCGATATATTTTCAAAACGGTAGGTTATGGAGAAAAGTGGTCAATAGGGCTTTTGTAGAGAATCAATTTAACTAAAAAATGAGGTATTAATTATCCTGATCGGATGAACAGAGACCAATTCATTTTCATTAATAGATGAAAAATTGGCATTTTTCATATCCTCCCAAGTTTATTCGATATATTTTCAAAACGGTAGGTTATGGAAAAAATGGTCAATTCGGCGTTTGTAGAGAATTAGTTTACCAATAAAATGAGGTAATAATCATTCTGATCGGATGAACAGAGACCGATTTATTTTCATTAATAGATGAAAAAATGTCATTTTCCATCTCCTCCCAAGTTTATTCGATATATTTTCAAAACGGTAGGTTATGGAGAAAAGTGGTCAATAGGGCTTTTGTAGAGAATAAATTTACCTAAAAAATGAGGTATTAATCATTCTGATCGGATGAACAGAGACCAATTTATTTTCATTAATAGATGAAAAAATGTCATTTTTCATCTCCTCCCAAGTTTATTCGATATATTTTCAAAACGGTAGGTTATGGAAAAAAGTGGTCAATAGGGCGTTTGTGAAGAATTAATTTATCCATCAAATGAGGTATCAATCATTCTGATCAGATGAATAGAGACCGATTTATTTTCATTAATAAATGAAAAAAAGTCATTTTCCATCTCCTCTCAAGTTTATTCGATATATTTTCAAAACGGTAGGTTATGGAGAAAAGTGGTCCTTAGGGCTTTTGTAGAGAATCAATTTACCTAGAAAATGAGGTATTAATCATTCTGATCGGATGGACAGAGACCGATTTATTTTCAATAATAAATGAAAAAATGTCATTTTCCATCTCCTCCCAAGTTTATTCGATATATTGTCAAAACGGTGGGTTATGGCGAAAAGTGGTCGATAGGGCATTCTTAGAGAATTAATTTACCTATAAAATGCGGTATTAATCTTTTTGATCGGATGAACAGAGACCGATTTATTTTCATTAATAGATGAAAAAAGGTCATTTTTCATCTCCTCCCAAGTTTATTCGATATATTTTCAAAACGGTAGGTTATGGAGAAAAGTGGTCAATAAGGCTTTTGTAGAGAATCAATTTACCTAAAAAATGAGGTATTAATCGTTCTGATCAGATGAACAGAGACCGATTTATTTTCATTTATGAATGAAAAAATATCATTTTCCATCTCCTCCCAAGTTTATTCCATATATTGTCAAAACGGTAGGTTATGGCAAAAAGTGGTCGATAGGGCATTCATAGAGAATTAGTTTATCTATAAAATGAGGTATTAATCATTCTGATCGGATGAACAGAGACCGATTTATTTTCATTAATAGATAAAAAAATGTAATTTTCCATCTCCTCCCAAGTTTATTCGATATATTTTCAAAACGGTAGGTTATGGAGAAAAGTGGTCAATAAGGCTTTTGTAGAGAATCAATTTACCTAAAAAATGAGGTATTAATCATTCTGATCAGATGAACAGAGACCGATTTATTTTCATTAATGAATGAAAAAATGTCATTTTCCATCTCCTCCCAAGTTTATTCCATATATTGTCAAAACGGTAGGTTATGGCAAAAAGTGGTCGATAGGGCATTCTTAGAGAATTAGTTTACCTATAAAATGAGGTATTAATCATTCTGATCAGATGAACAGAGACCGATTGATTTTCATTAATAGATGAAAAAATATCATTTTCCATCTCCTCCCAAGTTTATTCGATATATTTTCGAAAGGGTGGGTTATGGAAAAAAGTGGTCAATAGGGCGTTTGTAGAGAATTAATTTACCTATAAAATGAGGTATTAATCATTCTGATCGGATGAACAGAGACCGATTTATTTTCATTAATAGATGAAAAAATGTCATTTCTCCATCTCCTCCCAAGTTCCAATTCCAATTCCAATTAGCCTATTCTCTATCCTTTCAAGTTTGGATATAGGCCTCCCCCAACTGCCTCCAGCAATTCCTGTCTTGGGCTCTCCTCTGCCACATGAAGCGTGCGTGTCTGACTATGTCATCTTTCCACCTCATCGGCGGTCTTCCTCTTGATCTTTTCCCATCATAAGGGCGCCACTTCCCAATCTCTGCATTCCAGCGTTTGTCCTGCAATCGTTCATTATGGCCTGCCCATCTCCACTTAAGCGACGCTGCTCGTTCTATTGCGTCTACAACTTTCGTTTTTTCTCTCATCCATTCGTTGCGTTTTTTATCCCTGAGTGATACCCCTAACATGCTTCTTTCCATAGCTCTCTGCGTCTTGCGGATTTTATCGAGGTTTGCTCTGGCGAAAGTCCACGTCTGAGCTCCGTATGTTAGTACCGGTAGAATGCATTGGTCGAATACTTTTGTTCTCAAGTGCATGGGAATTTCGTGCTTTTTCAGGACATAGGCGAGCCTACCGAAAGCTGCCCATCCTAAACGAGTTCTCCTTGCGATTTCCACAGTCTGGTTTTCTCTACTCGCTCGTATCGCCTGGCCTAGGTAAATATACTCATTTACCTGCTCTATTACTGCTCCGTCTAGTATTATTGAGTGTTGTTCACTCGAATTGGTCATGATTTTTGTTTTTTTGATATTCATTTTCAATCCTATCCGGAGCGCTTTTTCATGAAGTTCCTCAATCATTGTTTGTAGTTCTTCCCAGTCAGAGGCAATCAGGAGTATGTCATCAGCGTATCTTAAATGATTGAGGTATCTGCCATTGATCTTTATGCCCTTGTTACTCCAGTTCAGAGATTTGAACAGCTCTTCCAGGGCCATCGTGAATAATTTCGGCGAGATAGTATCCCCCTGTCTTACTCCCCTTTTGATTGGTATGCACTTTGTCTTCAAGTTGCTGTCAAGTTGGACTGTCATCGTTGCTTCCGAATAAACGTTGTTCAACAGGTTTCTGTATCTTGAATCTATTCTGCCATTCACCAAGGCTTCTTCGACCGCCCATAGTTCTACGCTGTCAAAAGCCTTCTCATAATCCACGAAAGCAAGATACAGGGGTAGGTTATACTCGTTGGCCTTTTCTATAAGTATTTTTAGTGTATGCAGATGGTCGCAGGTTCCGTATCCTTTTCTGAATCCAGCTTGTTCAACCGGTTGGTATGTGTCGAATTTATTCGTCAATCTGTTATTGATAATCTTCATGAAGGTCTTGTATAACTGTGAAAGAATGGATATGGGCCTATAATTGTCTAGGACGGCAGGGTCACCTTTTTTGTGTATTAGTATCGTGTTAGCATTGTTCCACTTACTGGGTATCTTCCCCTCGAAAAGGCATTTATTATATAAGATGTTTAAATACTCCCTAACTTTTTTCCCTCCTTCCTTCAAGAGTTCCATCAAAACTCCGTCCTCTCCAGCTGCTTTGTTTCTTTTCATCTCTTGTATTGCTCTGTCTATTTCATCCACAGTTATATCTGGCATTTCCTCAGAATTGACATTAGTTATCACTCTTTTCAAATTTTCTGTCGTTGCAATGGAGGGAGGATTTCTGGAACTATAAAGTTCTTCATAGTATTCTTCAGTTATTTTCACTAGCTCATCTTTGTTTCTGATTTCCATGCCTTGTTTTTTCAGCAATATTATCTTCTTTCTTCCCACTCTTGACTTCATGTTCTTCAGATTTCTATTATTTTCTATTAAAGTTTGGATACGCTCTTCCTGTATTATTTTCAATTCGGCTCTTATTTGTTTTCTTATGGTCTTATTCAGTTCAGTGAATTCAACTGTATTCCTCTTATTATCATTTAGAAGTTGACGCCTTTTTCTCAACATTTCTTGTGACCTGTCACTGATCTTGAGCTTGTTTTTCTGTTTATGCGCGGCTATTCTGGAGCTCGCCTCCAATAATTGATCTGTAATGACCTCATTCATCTCATCTAGTGATAGCTCTTCTAGCTTCAGGTCACAAGGTTCCTTGAGGTGACTAGCGTATTGCGTGCTATTGATTTCAAGCAGTTCTGTATCTATTCTTTTTGAAATAGCCTTAAATTTGTTTCTTTCTAGCTTTGTTGGTATTCTCAATTTCGCTCTTACGAGTCTATGATCACTTCCAGTAGATACGTTGTTTATGGGGGTGACGTCTTGAACAATGAACCTCCCAAGTTTATTCGATATATTTTCGAAACGGTGGGTTATGGAAAAAAGTGGTCAATGAGGCGTTTGTAGAGAATTAATTTACCTATAAAATGAGGTATTAATCATTCTGATCGGATGAACAGAGACCGATTTATTTTCAATAATAGAAGAAAAAATGTCATTTCTCCATCTCCTCCCAAGTTTATTAGATATATTTTCGAAACGGTAGGCTATGGAAAAAAGTGGTCAATAGAGCGTTCGTAGAGAATTAAATTACCTATAAAATGAGGTATTCATCATTCTGATCGGATGAACAGAGACCGATTTATTTTCATTAATAGATGAAAAAATGTCATTTTCCATCTCCTCCCAAGTTTATTCGATATATTTTCAAAACGGTAGGTTATGGAGAAAAGTGGTCAGTAAGGCATTTGTAGAGAATCAATTTACCTAAAAAATGAGGTATATTCATTCTGATTGGATGAACAGAGACCAATTTATTTTCATTAATAGATGAAAAAATATCATTTTCCATCTCCTTTCAAGTTTATTCGATATATTTTCAAAACGGTGGGTTATGGAAAAAAGTGGTCAATAGGGCGTTTGTAGAGAATTAATTTATCCATCAAATGAGGTATTAATCATTCTGATCGGATGAACAGAGACCGATTTATTTTCATTAATAAATGAAAAAATGTCATTTTTCATCTCCTCCCAAGTTTATTCGATATATTTTCAAAACGGTAGGTTATGGAAAAAAGTGGTCAATAGACCGTTTGTAGAGAATTAATTTATCCATCAAATGAGGTATCAATCATTCTGATCAGATGAACAGAGACCGAATTATTTTCATTAATAAATGAAAAAATATCATTTTCCATCTCCTTTCAAGTTTATTCGATATATTTTCAAAACGGTGGGTTATGGAAAAAAGTGGTCAATAGGGCGTTTGTAGAGAATTAATTTATCCATCAAATGAGGTATTAATCATTCTGATCGGATGAACAGAGACCGATTTATTTTCATTAATAAATGAAAAAATGTCATTTTCCATCTCCTCCCAAGTTTATTCGAAATATTTTCAAAACGGTAGGTTATGGAAAAAAGTGGTCAATAGGGCGTTTGTAGATAATTAATTTATCCATCAAATGAGGTATTAATCATTCTGATCGGATGAAGGGAGACCGATTCATTTTCATTAATAAATGAAAAAATGTCATTTTCAATCTCCTCCCAAGTTTATTCCATATATTGTCAAAACGGTAGGTTATGGCAAAAAGTGGTCGATAGGGCATTCTTAGAGAATTAATTTAAATATAAAATGAGGTATTAATCTTTCTGATCGGATGAACAGAGACCGATTTATTTTCTTTAATAGATGGAAAAAGGTCATTTTTCATCTCCTCCCAAGTTTATTCGATATATTTTCAAAACGGTAGGTAATGGAAAAAAGTGGTTTGCAGAGAATTAATTCACCTATATAATGAGGTATTGATCATTCTGATCGGATGAACAGAGACCAATTTATTTTCATTAATAGATGAAAAAATGTCATTTTTCCATCTCCTCCCAAGTTTATTCGATATATTTTCAAAACGGTAGGTTATGGAAAAAAGTGGTCAATAGGGCGTTCGTAGAGAATAAATTGACCTATGAAATGAGGTATTTAACATTCTGATCGGATGAACAGAGACCGATTTATTTTCATTAATAGATGAAAAAATGTCATTTTTCATCTTCTCCCAAGTTTATTCGATATATTTTCAAAACGGTAGGTTATGGAAAGAAATGGTCAATAGAACGTTTGTAGAGAATTAATATACCTATTTAATGAGGTATTAATCATTCTGATCGGATGAACAGAGACCGATTTATTTTCATTAATAGATGAAAAAATGTCATTTTCCATCTCCTCCCAAGTTTATTCGATATATTTACAAAACGTCCACTGAGTCCACTGAGGTTTTACAATGTGAATTCACACAATAAAATTGATGACAACTTCATTTTTCAAATGGAACCACAGAGTTTCAAATTTAAAGAACCATTTTGAGATATTCAGATATTCAGATATTCGAACTACTCTGTAGTAAATGTTCAAATATATAATAATTTCGAAAACTAGCATATCAAGCTCATTCAGAATCTGTGAAGTTTGAGAGATTCATAATTTACTTTGTTCGTTTATTCTCATTCTAGTTTTCAGAATCTCATTTCTTCGGTAGATAAAATTATATCGATTTCACATTGTAGTAGTTCAGTCAGTTTCTTCAAAACGGAACATTTTAAATATTCAATTTCATAGATCCTCAGTAGATTTGTTCCGAAGATACATTGGTTGCTTTCAATACCATTTGATTTTATCAATTCAATTCATCATTCTTTTGTTGCAATTGATTGTGTAAAAATTCAACTTACTAGTTTACTACTTAGGCTTTCCTTATTGAATTTTTCAAGATGAAAGATTGAAAATGTTCTTACTATTGACTTCCATATATATATATATATATATTAAGTGAGAATAGGTGCTTTAGATTTCTAGTTGTTCGAGTAGTATTATTTTAAAGTAGTTATTTTTTTTCTGAAGTATTTTCAGATTGTCAATTGTGATATGAGGTATCGTTGAAATGCGTGGCAGAAGCGAATGGGGTTGATTTCTTTTGTGTTTATTTAATCTTTTTTCTACTTCACGAATTTTCATTCCTATGTGAAATAATGGGAAGTTTGTGCACGTTATCTCATTGACTCCGATGGATTATTCAAGTTTAGCCTCGATTCTCTTTCGGGTTCGAGGGCCAGTTAAGCCATAGTCAATCCACATCTTCTTTGGCCTGGTCGTACGATGTGCTGATATTGCTCACTGGGTCTGCCTCGATCCGTATTCGGATTCGAGGGGCCAGTGAACCATAGTTACTGAATACATTAGACCGAGAGGGATTGATAAGGGGTGGGTTGGGTTATATGCAGTACTAATATTGCTCACTGGGTCTGCCTTGATCCGTGTTCGGGTTCAAGGGGCCAGTAAAATTATAGTTACTTCAAATTGGCCAGAGATGGATTGGTAAGGAGTGGGTTTGGATTGTATGGAATACTTACGTTGCTCACTGGGTCTGCCTCGATCCGTATTCAGAATCGAGGGGCCAGTAAAACCTTAGTTACTTCATATTGGCCAGATATGGATTGGTAAGGAGTGGGTTTGGATTGTATAGAGTACTAACGTTGCTCACTGGGTCTGCCTTGATCCGTATTCAGATTCGAGGAGCCAGTAAAACCATAGTTGCTTTATACAACTGCCCGAAAGGATTGGTTGGGAGTGGGTTGGGATTGTATGGAGTATTAACGTTGCTCACTGGGTCTGACTCGATTCTCATTCGGTTTCGAGGGGTCAGTTAAGCTGTAGTTACTCCATGTGTTTTGGTCATTCTTAGTTTTGTTTCATCGGAATTACTTCTGATTACTTGAGCCTGTACACCACGACAAGGTGATGACCTCGTACGAAATCGTAATATGCCCAACATCTCGTAACATACCGTAACAACTCGTAACAGGTCGTTACATTCCGTAACATCTCGTAACATACCGTAAAAAGTCGTAACATTCCATAAAAATTCGTAAAATGACGTCACATCTCTTTACATATCGTAACATGCCGTTACATACTGTGACATCTCGTACATCTCGTAACATCTCGTAACATTTTGTAACATGCTGTAACCTATCGGAACATGCCTTAACATTTCGTAACATTCCGTTACATCTCGTATAACATACCGTAAAAAACTCATATGAGTAGATGTGCAACACCGGTTCTAGGCCATTTTTGGACATTTTTACATGTAAATTCCCATAAGGAAATCTAAGGTCGATTTTGGAGAAATTGTTCCTTTTCGAAATTTTTCTAAGTCCCACAGGGGTGTAGACGTGTACGAGTCGGATGTTGAGTGGTCTAGGGATGCTGAGGGGTAGGAGGAGGATCTAGGGTAGGAGTCGATTTTGTCAATTTTTCTAAGTCCCACAGGGGTGTAGACGTGTACGAGTCGGATGCTGAGTGGTCCAGGAGGGTGAGAGGGTTGGAGGGTCGACGTCACACTTTTCTTCACAGTAACACAGACATAAACACTAACATAACTTTCACTTTGTCGTAGTTACACGTAACACTAACATAAAATTTTTCACTTCATCAGGATTCGAACCTGAGACCTATGGAGTGTCCGTGAAGTTGGCACCCACTTTCTCGAAAATGAAAAAAAAAATTTTTAATTCGTTAGTAAGTCGTTAGTAAGTATTTGTAAGTCCACAATTTTCGTTTGTAAGTGAAGAGTATTGGTAGAAAAACACCGCATTCCGCTGGGTGTTAACTTCACGGGCATCCACTTTTTTGATTTTCTCGGAAAAAAACATACAGCCGGAAAGTCCATCGTTTGTAAGTGTTTGTAAGTCGAAAATTATCGTTTGTAAGTGACCTTGTACTTAAAAAATGGCACCCTTAAAATGCGAAGTTAGCACCCACATGTTGAAAAATTTACTTTTTATTTTTTGCCTTCGATTGTACCTCGTTAGTAAGTATTTGTAACTCCAAAAAATTTGTTTGTAACCTTCCCTATCAAGGGGTAAACAACCCTCAAATATGCGAAATTAGTACCCAGTTTTTTGAACATTACATTTTTCTTCTTTTTTTCGAAAGTAAATCGTTAGTTCTTAAGTATTTTTAACACAAAAAAATTTGTTTTTTTACTAAAAAAATCATGAGAAAATGACACCCCTAAAATGCGAAGTTGGCACCCACATGTTGAAAAATTGAATTTTTGTTTTTTGCCTTCGATAGTACTTCGTTAGTAAGTATTTGTAACCCCAAAAAATTCGTTTGAAACCTTCCCTATCATGGGGTAAACAACCCTCAAATATGCGGAATTAGTACCCACTTTTTTTAACATTACATTCTTCTTTTTTTTTTTGAAAGTAAATCCTCAGTAAGTATTTGTAACACAAAAAAAATTGTTTTTTACCAAACAAATCATGAGAAAATGGCACCCCTAAAATGTGAAGTTGGCACCCACATGTTGAAAAATTGAATTTTTGTTTTTTGATTTCGATAGTACTTCATTAGTAAGTATTTGTAACCCCAAAAAATGTGTTTTTAACCTTCCCTATCATGGGGTAAACAACCCTCAAATATGCGGAATAAGTACCCACTTTTTTAAACATTACATTTTCCTTTTTTTTTCGAAAGTGAATCGTTAGTAAGTATTTGTACCACAAAAACTGTTGTTTTCAACCAATCCGCTAATGAGAGAATGTAACCCTTAAAATGCAAAGTTTCTATTTTGTTTAAGACAGTACCTCCATATCTAACCCCTCTAACCCTTTGACGTTAACTCGGGGTTCAGTATGAAATATTTACTAAGTCCCAAAAGAAATTGTCTAGTGACAACCGTTTAGAAATTATGGCAAAAATAGTAAAAAAATTTAGAAATTTTGGTCAACTTTGAGACGTTGTGCCGACCAAAATAATGACGCTGGGTGATGTCGGATTTTTTTACGCGCAGTTCGATCCTTTATCTATGCAATAGATCGTTTCATCGTCCTACTTCCATCGAGTCGATAATAATGATTTTTTGAAAAAAGGTCCAAAATCTTGAAACTTCAAGGACCTCTCACGACCAGGACGAATTTTTTAAAAAATATCTGACCTTATATTCTTGTTCTACGCCCTCGAATTAGTAAGTATGCAAAATTTCACGGCGATAGGAGTCGGAAAAATTCTAACCCCCATCCCTCTACACTTTGACGTTAACTCGCGGTTCTGTATCTTTTATACAGTATCTGAACTATTTCATCGATTAAAGAATAAATAAATAATGTTCGAAAAAGTGGGTACTAATTCCGCATATTTGAGGGTTGTTTACCCCATGATAGGGAAGGTTACAAACGAATTTTTTGGGGTTACGAATACTTACTAACGAAGTACTATCGAAGCCAAAAAACAAAAATTCAATTTTTCAACATGTGGGTGCTAACTTCGCATTTTAGGGGTGCCATTTTCTCATGATTTGTTTGGAAAAAAACAAATTTTTTTGTGTTACAAATACTTACTAACGATTTACTTCCATAAAGAAGAAGAAAAATGTAATGTTGAAAAAAGTGGGTACTAATTCCGCATATTTGAGGGTTGTTTACCTCATGATAGGGAAGGTTACAAACGAATTTTTTGGGGTTACAAATATTTACTAACGAAGTACTATCGAAGGCAAAAAACAAAAATTCAATTTTTCAACATGTGGGTGCTAACTTCGCATTTTAGGGGTGCCATTTTCTCATGACTTGTTTGGAAAAAAACAAATTTTTTTGTGTTACAAATACTCACTAACGATTTAATTTCATAAAAAAGAAGAAAAATGTAATGTTGAAAAAAGAGGGTACTAATTCCGCATATTTGAGGGTTGTTTACCCCATGATAGGGAAGGTTACAAACGAATTTTTTGGGGTTACAAATACTTACTAACGAAGTACTATCGAAGGCAAAAAACAAAAATTAAATTTTTTAACATGTGGGTGCTAACTTCGCATTTTAAGGGTGCCATTTTTTAATTACAAGGTCACTTACAAACGATAATTTTCGACTTACAAACACTTACAAACGATGGACTTTCCGGCTGTATGTTTTTTTCCGAGAAAATCAAAAAAGTGGATGCCCGTGAAGTTAGCACCCAGCGGAATGCGGTGTTTTTCTACCAATACTCTTCACTTACAAACGAAAATTGTGGACTTACAAATACTTACTAACGACTTACTAACGAATGCAAAAAAAAATTTTTCTTTTTCGAGAAAGTGGGTGCCAACTTCACGGACACACCTATGGATTATAAATCACATGTCTTAACCGCTAAGCTACCGGATCAGTTGAGTAAGGAGTGGAATAAGTGGTATAGTTGATACATCGTCATTGGAACATACACGGTTCGTCGAAAAGACGCGAATATTTCAACAAGTCCAATTCAAGGTTATTTATGCGGTTCATAGAAAAGATCCGAACGTAAAAATTTTTCCAAGTCCCATCCAAGGTTGAACGCGAATATTTCAACAAGTCCAATTCGATTCATAGAAAAGATCCGAACGCGAAAATTGTACAAGTCATATAAACAGCAGTACCCGTGATCTGTCATTGGAGTCGGGGGAGTTAGTATAGTAGCGTCGTCGGTCATTTTGAGTTGACGTCATGATATCGTGGGGTCGTTGGGAGATTGGTAATGAGGAGTTGGTAATAGGGAGTGAGAAGGGGAAAGCGATGAAATTGGGTTGAACGCGAATATTGTACTAATTCAAGGTTAATTATGCGGTTCATAGAAAAGATCTGAACGCTAAAATTTTAACAAGTCCCATTCATAGGGTAGCATTATCCTGTTGAACATGAAAATTTTAACAAGTCCAATTCGAGGTTATTTATGTGGTTCATAGAAAAGATCCGAACGTGAAAATTTTTCCAAGTCACATTCAAGGTTGAACGTGAGACAAGTCCTATTCAAGATTTCATATCTTCGTTGAAAAAATCCGAATGCGAAAATTGTACATCTGAAGATTATTTCAGGATTGATTTGGATAGCTAGCTGATTTAAAACAATTATTATTACGATAAATTGATAAGGATGATGTCATATTCAGGAGTTATTTTTTATCGGTTATGAATATACAGGGTGGAGGAGGGAAACACTATAGGAAATCAACCATTTTTTGATTATTTTCATTTCTTGATGTTACAAACGGAAGCGTTATGATAGCTAATTATGAATACACATATAGAATCATCGCTTAGGTAATATTGTACATATAGAAATATTTTTTATTGAGAATAAGGTGAAGTTGATAATGTTTCCAATATAGAAATTTTCTTCCTGGGTGCTTCAGGTTCTTCATTCTTCCGTTTATCGAGCGAATAGTGCCCCCAAGGTAGAGTGTTGAATGTTCCAGGTACCAAATATCGCTTGTCATCTTCTGGACTCAAAGCTATTTTTTTCCTGCGTCAATGATACACTTGAAGGTCTTTTGCTCGAATTAAATTTTGTGGATGGTCTTTTGCTTCCATGTTTCCAGACATTCTATGTAATCATCAAAACAAATATTGTTTTTTACAATCGATTTCTTGATACCCTTAGCCTTCTTGGTAACACCATAATTTCGGCATATAGTTTCAATTTCCTCCGGATATATCCTTCTGTTTCCCATTGTTGTTTCTTCACATCAATCTCATTATGTGAATTTTTGACTGCGTACAGATTAGATCTGAGACCAACATAATCAGTCATCAGAATACCCCCATTCTCATCGGTCATCATGGCTAATACCTTCTTATTCACTTGAGGAATTCTGTAATGGTTATTCTCAGGATAGTTGGAGGTATCAAATCGTGTATGACTATCTCTTCTCATCACCTCATAAGGATCTTCAAATAGCTCATATATGAGTGAGTCTGTATCAGTATATAAGATGGTACAACCCCTTCTGAACGCTTCATCCATATAGTCGTAATGGAAGTCATATATAGTTGTCTTCGCCAGATCTAGAATGCTCATTCCCACATAAATTGGTTTATTCAAATATACTTCAAGTTTTTTGAGCTCAACTGCAACCAAGTTCTCGTTGAAAATAACAGAATTCTTGAACTCTGGTTTTGCAATGTATGATTCGGCGCGATAACGACCTTCCCATTTCGTTAGCAGATGAACATTAACTCTCTTTCTGATGTTTTCCATAGTTTTTCCTATAACGATAGAAAAGAATGTGTAAATATCTGTATGTGAAATATAAAGAATAGGATATCATATCAGTACAATTTAACTTACCAAAAACAGCATTATTCATTAATTTGAATAGATTCTTCTCGAATTCATTCTTTGCTTTCTTCCTGAGGTTCTTATTTAGATCAATATAGGATTTCAACCAAGCAAATTGTTTGAATTTGAGCACTCGATATATTTTAGTGAGAACCAATCCATTCCTTAAAGCTTGCTTCAAATTTCTATAGTGAATAATATACTTCTTCTTTGGATGTAATGTAGCCATAAGTTTTGCATTCTGTTGAGAAGCATAGCAAGGTGTCCGAGTCTTAGAATTGTAATACTGAGCACAAAAAGGGAGATCTTTATGTTTATCGTATTGTTCTCTAGGATACTCAAGGTCCACTTTCAGAATATACCCCTCTGGAGCATCATCAGGTACGGAGGTAACATCTATATTTGTATCAGACCATTGAAAACCTCCATATGGTAGGTATTGTGACATCGCCCAACCGTATTGGTTGTTAACATCAAAGTACATCAGGTAGTTTCAGGTTTCTTCGGATCATAATTGGGGATATACCTGTTGTTTGCATGCGCTCTTCGTTTTCCACATACTTGACTTAGACCTCCACGTATTCCTCTTTCAACAAATAAAAACATATCAACATCAGTTAGAAGTTCCAATTCTTGTTTAGTATGTTTCAACATTGCATCCCACATATATCCAGGTAAGGTGAAATAATGTGCAGGATCTAATCCATAAGTCTCATGAGTGCTTAAGCGAAATTGCTCAAATACATCAGCCAGCAGAAGAATATCAGTTTTCATGTAGATATCCGAGTATTCACCTAAGTCCTTGCATTCGAATTTATTCAATAAAAGTTTAGCTCTTAAATACTTCTTGCGTGGGCATTTTTTATCTTTCAATTTATTGTAAAAGGCCTCAATAGGTGGAAGAGAAGTTTCTCGGAAACGGTCATCAGAATCGATATAATACTATGGCATTATCCCTTTCTTTGTAAGAAGATTTATGTGTTCGTGGGGAAATTGTGATTTGAGGATGAGAAAATCTTCTAAACCTGAAGATAATCGATCTAGTGAAGATGCCATGAATCGGAAGCTGTCGATGAATCGGAAATGTACGCAATAATCATCATAATGTTTCGTAAAGCTGATATATTTTTCCTTTGTTATAGGTAGTAAATCGATTTTTCCTTCCATACTTGTAGCGATATCTTTATCACAAAATTAGCATCATAACCACTTAGGTTGTGAAATACTACAGGGATCGTATGACTATCCTTATAATTTATGTTACAGCCCTCATGAGCGGCTCCACGGTAATTGTTCTCTGCTATAATATGATTATGATCTCGTACTTTTTTCTCTCCAGGTTTGAAACTTTCTTCGCAGATATGGCAGTGGGTAGCCTTCTGAAATTCAGATTCCTGTTGCGTCGTCATATCAATATCATAAGGACATAGGAAAACTATTTCAACATCTTCAGCAAATTGATTCATTTCATCTGCAAACCATTCCATGCAATTAGGACCTCGATATGAACGATAAAAACTGAGAGTGTCATCATATGAGCACTTTACATAGTATCCAACAGCTGCTGCTTTGTGTTCTTGATAATTATTCTTTGTATTAGTAGGCTTCAAAATACTTTCCAGATCTGCATAAATAATGAAGGGTACCTTCTCCTTGTTTTTGTGATTTTTAAATTTCAGGATATTGTTTCCTATCTCAGGCATTTTGATCGCAGTTTCATTCATGTTTCCACAATCCTCTGAATGACTATCAAGTTTTTCTCGCGATCGGAAATAACGTAAACATCTATCACAGAAGAATTTTTTATGTTCTTCTTTGCTTAGTTGACTCGATACAAGACGAGAGAGATTTTTGATCCATACATAATGGTATCGTACTGGAGTATCATCATATCTATCTTGAATCAATAGCAAGTTGACGTGTCTTTCCATCTTGTTCTTAGTAAGATATGTTGGTAATGTAGCAAAATTCTTCTTTTCCTTCTTCAAAACATAGACGTTTATGGATATCTAGTTTTATTTCTCAAAGTTGGGTATTTGCTTCATTGTCATGGGAAACTTTAGTCTCTCGAGCTTAAATACTTTAGAATAATGTGGGTAATTGGTGATTCTTTGAGGGTTATCTTTTGCCTGGTACAGAGCTGATGTGAGAGCCCATGCAAAACAAGCTTCATCATCATTTTTAACATATACACAGGCTTTCTTATTTTTAATTTGAGGCGGTAGTTCTATGTATGAAGATCCGAGTTGAGGTGTAAACTTGTTTATATTCACCCCAAGGTTAACAACATTCACAAGAGCCCATCCGCTATCTCTTTCTTGAAATTCTTCAAGTTCCTTCAATATGGGTACCAAGACATTCCTATTGAACCAATCGGTTATGTTTGTATCTCGGTAAATAGGTGCATTGGATGTGGTAAAATATTTATATTCCTTCTGAACTTTATTTGTAGTCATTATTTCAAACTCTCCACAAAACACCATATTCACTTTAACAGCAGCATCTTTTTTCAATGTGTTCAGAGTTCTTTGCCGAAATATATAATAGCTTCACAGTCCATCAGAAAATCTTTAAGGTTTTTATGTTTCAGATTTGTGATAATTCCTGTTCGGATCCTTGACTCAAAGGCAGATAATGAGTCATCCCAATGTACTCTATCTCGAGCAGTTTCCTTTCGCGTACTCAGTCCCACACCAATTCGTTGTTGTTTGAATTGATGTTTCAATGATTTCATTGAACGGATCTGAGCTTCAAGTTGCTGTTTTCCTCCAATAGAAGTACAACCTCGCAATTCCCGATATAGTTTTCTTATTGCTCTAGTACATTCCTTTACACCTTTTATTGCATGCTCATTATCAGAACTAGCAATGAACAAAGCCACTAACGACTTTATTAGGCGAAGACAATCCTCTATGTTGAACATTTTTGCTGAAATGAAAAAACTTTCGCTCAACTTACAAAAGATACTTGAATAAGTTTTATGAGTACTATCTAGCATTATCACTAGCGTCATCTCTACGAATATAAAGTAGATACAAAAACGGAAATGTAGTAGATATAGAATAGAATGAGATGAGAAATCTGCTGAAAAAAATTCACTCTGTCTAATAATTTAAGTAGGCATGTAAATGAACGAAAATTGCCTTCACTTGTATCTAATAAGCCTTATGCAGGTTAAAGATATAGTTTAACTATGACAACCAAAAATATACCGTTATTAGGATATGAAGATAACCGAAGATGGTCGAAAATATTTTTTTTCGAAATAGCCGAAAGTAACCGAATGTATCCGAAGATAGCCAAAGATAGTCGAAGATGCAAAAACGGACATAACTGAAATGAAGTGGATACTTTCATATAAAAACGGATATAAAGCGGATACTTTTCAATAAAAACGGATATAAAGCGGATAAAAACGGATACTTATGAATAAAAAACGGATATAAAGCGGATACTCATCAATAAAAACGGATGTAAAGCGGATACTCATCAATAAAAACGGATATAAAGCGGATAAAAACGGATACTTATGAACAGAAAAACGGATATAAAGCGGATACTCATCAATAAAAACGGATATAAAGCGGATACTCATCAATAAAAACTGATATAAAGCGGATACTCATAAACAAAAAAACGGATATAAAACGGATACTATCAATCATAGAATTCGTGAAAAACAGTCAGCTTAATCATAAAGTTATGATGGCACCTCATGAAATAAAATATTATAGTTGATGAGCTACTATTGAATTCGGACTCACCCGAAAGAAAAATTTATTGATCATCTTTAATAGGGAATATTACTCACCGGATCGAAAAATCACACTAAAACACCACTCAGGCGAGGTATATTTGTTAACGTTTCAGACTAGTTTTTGAAAAATATGCACTAGAAGCCTCTTTATCTTATAGGTAATCAAAGGAAATGTAACCGCAGCATTGTTATAAGGACATTCATTAGAATAAGATGATAAGATTTGAGTTCTTCAATCTAGACATTGTGATAAGGATTAGACAGGTTGTTGACAAGTCTGGATTCGCAAAAATGGAGAAAAACGTTCCCACGATGGGATCAACAGGAAATGTAACCACAGAATAGTACCTATAAATGAAAATGCAATTCTGTGTTAGATCTGTTGACAACAAATAATCAATCATTATATTTCGTCTTCGAATACAGGTATGTTTTGAATATATTGAAAAATCAACCATTTTTGATTAATTGTTGTTTAGATACTAACAATGGATAAGTCTCTAAAGCTTAAAAACGGAAACTTATTTTCGACACCAGAATCATCAGCTCTAGCCCATTGTGTATCGCAGGATTTAGTTATGGGAGCAGGTATTGCCTTGCAATTTAAAAATATATATGGATCAGTGGATAAATTACGACAACAAAATAAAATGTAGGAGAAATAGCTGAATTGAATTTACCTGAAAGAAATATCTATTATCTAATAACTAAAATTAACTATTATCATAAACCATCATATGAAAGCTTGTGGAATACACTGAAAAATCTAAGAGCCTGCTGTGAGAAAAACAACGACACATATCAAGCTATGCCTAAGATAGGTTGTGGATTGGATAAGTTGAAATGGGAAAGTGTTGAGAAAATGATAAAATTCATATTTCATAACTCTAACATTGAAATCGTAATCTATGAGTTATAATTGAGAAATCTATAAAAAATAAAGATCTGATTTTACATCTTAACTATATTTTTCCTCAATATCGAAGGAGGACTCTCACAACTCAGCCTTCTATCCTATGTCAATAAACTTATTGGAAGCATGAGAAAATTTTATAATGATCGATTTAAACGACCAGAATTTTATCATCAGAAAGTTTACAAATATCAAGAGCATAGAATTCATATTCAAAATTTCTTAAAACACACTCAACTTTCATTTAGAACAACCTGTATATATGTAATCATTCCTACGATAAGCGATCAATGTCGCATTCCTATTATTTTTTAGTATCACGTTTGACATATAATAGATGTTTTAGGATTTATGCTATTGTGTTGACTCTATAATGTCTGTGCATTCGAAAAATGGTAAACAATAGGAATCGGTTTAATCAGCACATCGATTTTATTATCAACGCTACATGTATCCTGCTATCATTATCGCGACGTTGCCACTTTCAGAAATAAATCCTGGCAATAGCGAACAAAATGATCATGTATAATTTAGGTTCTGTGCATACTGATATAAAAACTATACGCATTATGACTTATTTTCTGATCGATATAAAACCCATATCGATTCTATTTCGGAAATCGCTTTGCGTTTGGTTGCTAGCTGATCTGCGTTGGATCTGCCAGGTGAGCTGTCTGGAGCTGTCCGCTGAGCTGTCTGGAGCTGTCCCCTGAGCTGTCTGGCCCTCTTTTAGTCTGCTCTAAAACAAAACGTTAGGTATGATCAGATAGATCGCGCGCGATGTATCTTATCTAACCTAACGTTTTGTTTTAGCGCAGACCAAAAGAGGGCCAGACAGCTCAGGGGACAGCTCCAGACAGCTCAGCGGACAGCTCCAGACAGCTCACCTGGCAGATCCAACGCAGATCAGCTAGCAACCAAACGCAAAGCGATTTCCGAAATAGAATCGATATGGGTTTTATATCGATCAGAAAATAAGTCATAATGCGTATAGTTTTTATATCAGTATGCACAGAACCTAAATTATATATGATCATTTTGTTCGCTATTTCCAGGATTTATTTCTGAAAGTGGCAACGTCGCGATAATGATAGCAGGATACATGTAGCGTTGATAATAAAATCGATGTGCTGATTAAACCGATTCCTATTGTTTACCATTTTTCGAATGCACAGACATTATAGAGTCAACACAATAGCATAAATCCTAAAACATCTATTATATGTCAAACGTGATACTAAAAAATAATAGGAATGCGACATTGATCGCTTATCGTAGGAATGATTACATATATACAGGTTGTTCTAAATGAAAGTTGAGTGTGTTTTAAGAAATTTTGAATATGAATTCTATGCTCTTGATATTTGTAAACTTTCTGATGATAAAATTCTGGTCGTTTAAATCGATCATTATAAAATTTTCTCATGCTTCCAATAAGTTTATTGACATAGGATAGAAGGCTGAGTTGTGAGAGTCCTCCTTCGATATTGAGGAAAAATATAGTTAAGATGTAAAATCAGATCTTTATTTTTTATAGATTTCTCAATTATAACTCATAGATTACGATTTCAATGTTAGAGTTATGAAATATGAATTTTATCATTTTCTCAACACTTTCCCATTTCAACTTATCCAATCCACAACCTATCTTAGGCATAGCTTGATATGTGTCGTTGTTTTTCTCACAGCAGGCTCTTAGATTTTTCAGTGTATTCCACAAGCTTTCATATGATGGTTTATGATAATAGTTAATTTTAGTTATTAGATAATAGATATTTCTTTCAGGTAAATTCAATTCAGCTATTTCTCCTACATTTTATTTTGTTGTCGTAATTTATCCACTGATCCATATATATTTTTAAATTGCAAGGCAATACCTGCTCCCATAACTAAATCCTGCGATACACAATGGGCTAGAGATGATGATTCTGGTGTCGAAAATAAGTTTCCGTTTTTAAGCTTTAGAGACTTATCCATTGTTAGTATCTAAACAACAATTAATCAAAAATGGTTGATTTTTCAATATATTCAAAACATACCTGTATTCGAAGACGAAATATAATGATTGATTATTTGTTGTCAACAGATCTAACACAGAATTGCATTTTCATTTATAGGTACTATTCTGTGGTTACATTTCCTGTTGATCCCATCGTGGGAACGTTTTTCTCCATTTTTGCGAATCCAGACTTGTCAACAACCTGTCTAATCCTTATCACAATGTCTAGATTGAAGAACTCAAATCTTATCATCTTATTCTAATGAATGTCCTTATAACAATGCTGCGGTTACATTTCCTTTGATTACCTATAAGATAAAGAGGCTTCTAGTGCATATTTTTCAAAAACTAGTCTGAAACGTTAACAAATATACCTCGCCTGAGTGGTGTTTTAGTGTGATTTTTCGATCCGGTGAGTAATATTCCCTATTAAAGATGATCAATAAATTTTTCTTTCGGGTGTGTCCGAATTCAATAGTAGCTCATCAACTATAATATTTTATTTCATGAGGTGCCATCATAACTTTATGATTAAGCTGACTGTTTTTTACGAATTCTATGATTGATAGTATCCGTTTTATATCCGTTTTTTTGTTTATGAGTATCCGCTTTATATCCGTTTTTATTGATGAGTATCCGCTTTATATCCGTTTTTATTGATGAGTATCCGCTTTATATCCGTTTTTCTGTTCATAAGTATCCGTTTTTATCCGCTTTATATCCGTTTTTATTGATGAGTATCCGCTTTATATCCGTTTTTATTGATGAGTATCCGCTTTATATCCGTTTTTTATTCATAAGTATCCGTTTTTATCCGCTTTATATCCGTTTTTATTGATAAGTATCCGCTTTATATCCGTTTTTATATGAAAGTATCCACTTCATTTCAGTTATGTCCGTTTTTGCATCTTCGACTATCTTTGGCTATCTTCGGATACATTCGGTTACTTTCGGCTATTTCGAAAAAAAATATTTTCGACCATCTTCGGTTATCTTCATATCCTAATAACGGTATATTTTTGGTTGTCATAGTTAAACTATATCTTTAACCTACATAAGGCTTATTAGATACAAGTGAAGGCAATTTTCGTTCATTTACATGCCTACTTAAATTATTAGACAGAGTGAATTTTTTTCAGCAGATTTCTCATCTCATTCTATTCTATATCTACTACATTTCCGTTTTTGTATCTACTTTATATTCGTAGAGATGACGCTAGTGATAATGCTAGATAGTACTCATAAAACTTATTCAAGTATCTTTTGTAAGTTGAGCGAAAGTTTTTTCATTTCAGCAAAAATGTTCAACATAGAGGATTGTCTTCGCCTAATAAAGTCGTTAGTGGCTTTGTTCATTGCTAGTTCTGATAATGAGCATGCAATAAAAGGTGTAAAGGAATGTACTAGAGCAATAAGAAAACTATATCGGGAATTGCGAGGTTGTACTTCTATTGGAGGAAAACAGCAACTTGAAGCTCAGATCCGTTCAATGAAATCATTGAAACATCAATTCAAACAACAACGAATTGGTGTGGGACTGAGTACGCGAAAGGAAACTGCTCGAGATAGAGTACATTGGGATGACTCATTATCTGCCTTTGAGTCAAGGATCCGAACAGGAATTATCACAAATCTGAAACATAAAAACCTTAAAGATTTTCTGATGGACTGTGAAGCTATTATATATTTCGGCAAAGAACTCTGAACACATTGAAAAAAGATGCTGCTGTTAAAGTGAATATGGTGTTTTGTGGAGAGTTTGAAATAATGACTACAAATAAAGTTCAGAAGGAATATAAATATTTTACCACATCCAATGCACCTATTTACCGAGATACAAACATAACCGATTGGTTCAATAGGAATGTCTTGGTACCCATATTGAAGGAACTTGAAGAATTTCAAGAAAGAGATAGCGGATGGGCTCTTGTGAATGTTGTTAACCTTGGGGTGAATATAAACAAGTTTACACCTCAACTCGGATCTTCATACATAGAACTACCGCCTCAAATTAAAAATAAGAAAGCCTGTGTATATGTTAAAAATGATGATGAAGCTTGTTTTGCATGGGCTCTCACATCAGCTCTGTACCAGGCAAAAGATAACCCTCAAAGAATCACCAATTACCCACATTATTCTAAAGTATTTAAGCTCGAGAGACTAAAGTTTCCCATGACAATGAAGCAAATACCCAACTTTGAGAAATAAAACTAGATATCCATAAACGTCTATGTTTTGAAGAAGGAAAAGAAGAATTTTGCTACATTACCAACATATCTTACTAAGAACAAGATGGAAAGACACGTCAACTTGCTATTGATTCAAGATAGATATGATGATACTCCAGTACGATACCATTATGTATGGATCAAAAATCTCTCTCGTCTTGTATCGAGTCAACTAAGCAAAGAAGAACATAAAAAATTCTTCTGTGATAGATGTTTACGTTATTTCCGATCGCGAGAAAAACTTGATAGTCATTCAGAGGATTGTGGAAACATGAATGAAACTGCGATCAAAATGCCTGAGATAGGAAACAATATCCTGAAATTTAAAAATCACAAAAACAAGGAGAAGGTACCCTTCATTATTTATGCAGATCTGGAAAGTATTTTGAAGCCTACTAATACAAAGAATAATTATCAAGAACACAAAGCAGCAGCTGTTGGATACTATGTAAAGTGCTCATATGATGACACTCTCAGTTTTTATCGTTCATATCGAGGTCCTAATTGCATGGAATGGTTTGCAGATGAAATGAATCAATTTGCTGAAGATGTTGAAATAGTTTTCCTATGTCCTTATGATATTGATATGACGACGCAACAGGAATCTGAATTTCAGAAGGCTACCCACTGCCATATCTGCGAAGAAAGTTTCAAACCTGGAGAGAAAAAAGTACGAGATCATAATCATATTATAGCAGAGAACAATTACCATGGAGCCGCTCATGAGGGCTGTAACATAAATTATAAGGATAGTCATACGATCCCTGTAGTATTTCACAACCTAAGTGGTTATGATGCTAATTTTGTGATAAGATATCGCTACAAGTATGGAAGGAAAAATCGATTTACTACCTATAACAAAGGAAAAATATATCAGCTTTACGAAACATTATGATGATTATTGCGTACATTTCCGATTCATCGACAGCTTCCGATTCATGGCATCTTCACTAGATCGATTATCTTCAGGTTTAGAAGATTTTCTCATCCTCAAATCACAATTCCCCCACGAACACATAAATCTTCTTACAAAGAAAGGGATAATGCCATATGATTATATCGATTCTGATGACCGTTTCCGAGAAACTTCTCTCCCACCTATTGAGGCCTTTTACAATAAATTGAAAGATAAAAAATGCCCACGCAAGAAGTATTTAAGAGCTAAACTTGTATTGAATAAATTCGAATGCAAGGACTTAGGTGAATACTCGGATATCTACATGAAAACTGATATTCTTCTGCTGGCTGATGTATTTGAGCAATTTCGCTTAAGCACTCATGAGACTTATGGATTAGATCCTGCACATTATTTCACCTTACCTGGATATATGTGGGATGCAATGTTGAAACATACTAAACAAGAATTGGAACTTCTAACTGATGTTGATATGTTTTTATTTGTTGAAAGAGGAATACGTGGAGGTCTAAGTCAAGTATGTGGAAAACGAAGAGCGCATGCAAACAACAGGTATATCCCCAATTATGATCCGAAGAAACCTGAAAACTACCTGATGTACTTTGATGTTAACAACCAATACGGTTGGGCGATGTCACAATACCTACCATATGGAGGTTTTCAATGGTCTGATACAAATATAGATGTTACCTCCGTACCTGATGATGCTCCAGAGGGGTATATTCTGAAAGTGGACCTTGAGTATCCTAGAGAACAATACGATAAACATAAAGATCTCCCTTTTTGTGCTCAGTATTACAATTCTAAGACTCGGACACCTTGCTATGCTTCTCAACAGAATGCAAAACTTATGGCTACATTACATCCAAAGAAGAAGTATATTATTCACTATAGAAATTTGAAGCAAGCTTTAAGGAATGGATTGGTTCTCACTAAAATATATCGAGTGCTCAAATTCAAACAATCTGCTTGGTTGAAATCCTATATTGATCTAAATAAGAACCTCAGGAAGAAAGCAAAGAATGAATTCGAGAAGAATCTATTCAAATTAATGAATAATGCTGTTTTTGGTAAGTTAAATTGTACTGATATGATATCCTATTCTTTATATTTCATATACAGATATTTACACATTCTTTTCTATCGTTATAGGAAAAACTATGGAAAACATCAGAAAGAGAGTTAATGTTCATCTGCTAACGAAATGGGAAGGTCGTTATCGCGCCGAATCATACATTGCAAAACCAGAGTTCAAGAATTCTGTTATTTTCAACGAGAACTTGGTTGCAGTTGAGCTCAAAAAACTTGAAGTATATTTGAATAAACCAATTTATGTGGGAATGAGCATTCTAGATCTGACGAAGACAACTATATATGACTTCCATTACGACTATATGGATGAAGCGTTCAGAAGGGGTTGTACTATACACTGATACTGACTCACTCATATATGAGCTATTTGAAGATCCTTATGAGGTGATGAGAAGAGATTGTCATACACGATTTGATACCTCCAACTATCCTGAGAATAACCATTACAGAATTCCTTAAGTGAATAAGAAGGTATTAGCCATGATGACCGATGAGAATGGGGGTATTCTGATGACTGATTATGTTGGTCTCAGATCTAAACTGTACGCAGTCAAAAATTCACATAATGAGATTGATGTGAAGAAACAACAATGGGAAACAGAAGGATATGATCCGGAGGAAATTGAAACTATGTGCCGAAATTATGGTGTTACCAAGAAGGCTAAGGGTATCAAGAAATCGATTGTAAAAAACAACATTTGTTTTGATGATTACATAGAATGTCTGGAAACATGGAAGCAAAAGACCATCTCACAAAATTTAATTCGAGCAAAAGACCTTCAAGTGTATTCATTGACGCAGGAAAAAAATAGCTTTGAGTCCAGAAGATGACAAGCGATATTTGGTACCTGGAACATTCAACACTCTACCTTGGGGGCACTATTCGCTCGATAAACGGAAGAATGAAGAACCTGAAGCACCCAGGAAGAAAATTTCTATATTGGAAACATTATCAACTTCACCTTATTCTCAATAAAAAATATTTCTATATGTACAATATTACCTAAGCGATGATTCTATATGTGTATTCATAATTAGCTATCATAACGCTTCCGTTTGTAACATCAAGAAATGAAAATAATCAAAAAATGGTTGATTTCCTATAGTGTTTCCCTCCTCCACCCTGTATATTCATAACCGATAAAAAATAACTCTCCTGAATATGACATCATCCTTATCAATTTATCGTAATAATAATTGTTTTAAATCAGCTAGCTATCCAAATCAATCCTGAAATAATCTTCAGATGTACAATTTTCGCATTCGGATTTTTTCAACGAAGATATGAAATCTTGAATAGGACTTGTCTCACGTTCAACCTTGAATGTGACTTGGAAAAATTTTCACGTTCGGATCTTTTCTATGAACCACATAAATAACCTCGAATTGGACTTGTTAAAATTTTCATGTTCAACAGGATAATGCTACCCTATGAATGGGACTTGTTAAAATTTTAGCGTTCAGATCTTTTCTATGAACCGCATAATTAACCTTGAATTAGTACAATATTCGCGTTCAACCCAATTTCATCGCTTTCCCCTTCTCACTCCCTATTACCAACTCCTCATTACCAATCTCCCAACGACCCCACGATATCATGACGTCAACTCAAAATGACCGACGACGCTACTATACTAACTCCCCCGACTCCAATGACAGATCACGGGTACTGCTGTTTATATGACTTGTACAATTTTCGCGTTCGGATCTTTTCTATGAATCGAATTGGACTTGTTGAAATATTCGCGTTCAACCTTGGATGGGACTTGGAAAAATTTTTACGTTCGGATCTTTTCTATGAACCGCATAAATAACCTTGAATTGGACTTGTTGAAATATTCGCGTCTTTTCGACGAACCGTGTATGTTCCAATGACGATGTATCAACTATACCACTTATTCCACTCCTTACTCAACTGATCCGGTAGCTTAGCGGTTAAGACATGTGATTTATAATCCATAGGTCTCAGGTTCGAATCCTGATGAAGTGAAAAATTTTATGTTAGTGTTACGTGTAACTACGACAAAGTGAAAAAATTTATGTTAGTGTTTATGTCTGTGTTACTGTGAAGAAAAGTGTGACGTCGACCCTCCAACCCTCTCACCCTCCTGGACCACTCAGCATCCGACTCGTACACGTCTACACCCCTGTGGGACTTAGAAAAATTGACAAAATCGACTCCTACCCTAGATCCTCCTACCCCTCAGCATCCCTAGACCACTCAACATCCGACTCGTACACGTCTACACCCCTGTGGGACTTAGAAAAATTTCGAAAAGGAACAATTTCTCCAAAATCGACCTTAGATTTCCTTATGGGAATTTACATGTAAAAATCCAAAATGGCCTAGAACCGGTGTTGCACATCTACTCATATGTGACACTTAAAAAATGATAATGCGAAGGGTCTATGAAAACGGCTGCTTGGAAAGGATAATTAGAATATTAGGAGAGCAGCCCATCTGATTTAATATATTTTTGTAGTAATTTTTCTTGAAGAAGTAAACCCGGCCTGTGTAGGTTTCAAAAGTTCGAGATGTTACTTTTCATAGTAGTCATGTAGAAAACAATTCTGAGATTTCTATTATCATGAGAATTCCACTCTCTTGTTCAAAACCTTAAATCGAATTTGGCTAATCTCGATATTTCCAGCTGTTGCTCTTGGAAGTTATCGAGTTTAGGAGTGGCTTATTGGGCACCTATAAACCAAATGACTTCTGACGGCAACAACTTGAAAAAACGAAAATTTCAAGTTGAGTTTATGGTTTGAACGGGAAAGTCGAATTGACATATATTTAGAATGACCCTAAAAGTCCTTATAATTGCCCTTCAAAATTTAGGTAAATTCAAAGCATGAATGAAATTGTTAAATCAAATCAAAATAATTTTGAAAAGAGGATTGGTTTTGTGGACCTAAATTTATTCATGAGTTCTTTATTTTTTGAATATTCCGTAAATTATCAACAGTCCAAATTCATTTATTTAACCAAGCAGTGAAAGTTTATTGAGCACTCCATATCAAATCTTCAGGACCTGCAAAAAAGATATATTAATTACTATTTAGTGATCAAGAAGTAAAAATTACTTATTTTTATTTTCGAGTTTTCTATCGATTACATTTTAATGAAAGCAGGCAGAATTCAAATCATTATTTCACAGTTTTCGCATAATAATAATTGTTAATTATTCTTACATTTCCCTTGCCAATTATGAACATCAATGTAGTTATCTTAGGAAACCATTTAATCTCTCAGTCTCTCAGTAAACCATGAATGAGTATAATGCACAGACAAAATAATCAGATGTGTGCTACAATAGTTCATAATATCATTTACCTTAGATTCCAGATATATTTTTCTTCATAAGTAGCTTCTTAATTTTGAAAACATTCAGTAAATTATCAACAATCCAAATCCATTCATTTAATTTCATTGTTCAATTCAAATAAACCTTTTCGGACCTGCAAAAATATCAATAATTGTAACAATGAATAGGTGAGTTCAAACATCCTCTCTCTTGTTGAAATGTATGGTAGAATTGATTAGAGCAACCTTGTGTACAATGTCTACTCTATTATAGTATTCATTTTGAAGAGTTTCGAGCTCCTGAGCTGTACCAGTGCTTGTGCGCAGCAAATGGCAAGCCGTATTTTGAGCTTTTGAGTTACTCAGGAGCACGAAACTTTTCAAAACGAATAGGCTATATATGGAACTATTGTGGGGAAACCCATTGATATTAAAGTTAAGATATGAGAAAACCTCAATGAAATGTAGCATTATCATCAAAAAAAATGAAAAAAAATCCGATCAGAATGATTAATACCTCATTTTTTAGGTAAATTGATTCTCTTCAAAAGCCCTATTGACCACTTTTTTTCCATACCCACCGTTTTGAAATATATCGAATAAACTTGAAAGGAGATGGAAAATGATATTTTTTCATTTATTAATGAAAATGAATCGGTCTCTGTTCATCTGATCAGAATGATTGATACCTCATTTTTTAGGTGAATTGATTCTCTATAAAAGCCCTATTGACCACTTTTTCCATACCCACACCGTTGAAAATATATCGAATAAACTTGAAAGGAGATGGAAAATGATATTTTTTCATTTATTAATGAAAATAAATCGGTCTCTGTTTCATCTGATCAGAATGATTGTTACCTCATTTGATGGATAAATTGATTTCCCTACAAAAGCCTATTGACCACTTTTCTCCATAACCTACCGTTTTGAAAATATATCGAATAAACTTGGGAGGAGATAGAAAATGACATTTTTTTCATCTATTAATGAAAATAATTCGGTCTCTGTTCATCCGATCAGAATATTAAACGTCAATTTCTAGGTAAATTAATTCTCTACGAACGCCCTATTGACCCAAATTTTTCCATAACCTACCGTTTTGAAAATATATCGAATAAACTTGGAGGAGATGGAAAAATGACATTTTTTCATCTATTATTGAAAATAATCGGTCTCTGTTCATCCGATCAGAATGATTAATACCTCATTTTATAGGTTTAATTAATTCTCTACAACGCCCTATTGACCACTTTTTTCCATAACCCACCGTTTCGAAAATATATCGAATAAAACTTGGGAGGAGATGGAAAAATGACATTTTTT